>CAJNOP010000065.1:313752-380196 GCA_905250075.1 Rotaria sp. Silwood1 | reverse complement strand
AATATGGGTGGTAGTTTAAATATAACATGTTCTGCAAGTAGTTCATGGAGTTCTTTCCCTAATTGTGTCTTGAGTACGCAGACAACAACAGTTTCTCCAAATAGTGGAGCACCTTGTAATTATAATCCTAGTCTAATGACTATACCAAATGGTTATTCCAGTTCTTCGAATGGTCTTATGTTGCCGACTGCTACTCAAGCTATATCTGGAGCATATATTAGTTACATGTGTACACCACCATATGCTCTTGTAGGTAATTCGGTAATCACATGTACAAATGGAGTTTGGTCACCACAACCTGTCTGCGTTGGTAATTTGTGGAGAAAAATGCTACCAACTTTGATCAATTTTTTTATCTTTCTCATGTTTTAGCGTCCGGTTCAGGTAGTGTAACGACTAGACCATCATCATTAAAATGTACTGAAGTGCCGATTGTTGCTAATAGTTATGTATCATCGGCGACGTCTATTCAGTACTCTAATAATACATACCAAAGAAAAGTTGAATTCAAATGTAACCCTGGATATACATATGTAAGCACATCAGGTCAACTTGTGGTATGGTGTACGAACGGTGTATGGGATCGACTTCCTATTTGTGTTGGTATGTCATTCATATCGAAGTCAATGTCGAATGTATAGTATAAACTTTTTTTTTAGCAAGTCCTTCTTGTCCAGTCAATCAATTACAATCAGCACTTGTTAATGTGGAAATAGTATCACGATCACTTTATGCTGGTAATGGTGGTATTCTTGCTGGTGGTTGGATTCAACTTCGATGTGCATCTGGTTATATTCTCAAGTCATCACCTGGTTCTCTTAATATTACTTGCCTTTCGACAGGAGCATGGTCACCATTTCCTAGTTGTTCTCAATAAACTTTATCTTTTATTTTTTTTCTCGGTATTATTGGTACTCATGATTCATAGTATTTTTCTTTCTTCATCTCTATTTTTCTGCTATATATGTACCTTTGTATATTATATCTCATTTTTGGCATTCTTTTCTTTTCATTTACTTGATAAAATAAAATTCATCCATCACAGATTATCATAATCTACTAGTCTAATAAAACATATTTTGAAAGAGTATCAATTCTAACGAACATATTAAATTTTCCTCACTTCGGAGAAAAAAAATATTCTTTTGGGAATATTTAAACATAATCTATTGTTACTTGATTAAAAATTTGAATGAATCGATCAAATAAAAGTTGTGAAAAATTTCAAGATAAACAATTAGCAATTGTTTCTGTTTTATTTAAAATAGCATAGCAAGTTAAGACATCATCGAATGAAAGCTTTACAAAATTCATAAAATTCTTTTTCACCATATTAAAAAAATAAAGTAAATATAAACTATTTTCTTTCTCTGAAGGATACTATTTCTTTTTTTTTCGGGACCGTTTCTCATGTTCGAAGACGATACAGCGTTTCAAGATAGAACTTACACCCAAAAAGAAACAGCTTGAGTAGTCGTAGTATCTTTGTGAACTATAAACAATCAACAAAAAAAAGAGGGGGAGGCACCCTTTATTGTTAAACAAATAATAATATAATCTATCTTTAGTTTTTTCAAGGATAGATGTTTTAATTGGTTAATATATTTAAATATTATCTACAAATTGAATATTTGCTGATGTTTTTTGTGTTTTTTTATCATTATCATTAACAATATGAATTAATTTATCTGGATTTCTTTGTTGTGCTACCATAACTTGTGTTATATCTGTACCAAGTTCTTTTAAATGTTGATAAAATTTAGTTTCATCTTCATGCAATAATTGTTGATGTTGTCGTTCTAATTGATTTTCAGCGTCTTTGTTTTGTAAATGACTTGCATGTTGTTGTTTAACCATGTCCAATTTATGTAACATTTGCTCAAGTTCCATTTTTCGTTCTGTTTTTTTTTAAAGAAAATTATTAGAAATAAAAAAGGACCGTACTGATAATTCACAATTTTAGAACTTTTTTGTCATTGTTGGATTCAGTTCGTCAAGTTACTTATAGAAATGCTGTTTTTGACATATCCCAACGATATTTTGGTTGTGAAAATTAGATTAAAAATATCAGAGAAGTCTATAAAAATTGAAATACACTGAAAGCATCAAGTCTCGGTAGCCTTAATATCTATTCAAATATTGTTCTTGATTTTATTGTTCATGTAGTTAGAAAAAAACATTATGCATGTTTGTTAAAGAACATTGTTTTAGGCTTGAGAAGAGCGTTTTTTGTATACGACTACAAAACATCATAAATAGAGGGTTTTATTCTAAGATATATTGAACAAGTAAAAAATTAGAAAAAATCTAATTGAAATCGATTTTAATTTAGTTTTTCGTCAAATTTCTTACATGGGTCTTTGAAATTGATCACTGGACATTTTATGGATGAAAGCTTGTCTTAATAAATTATAGTCTCCAAGAATTAAAAGTACATACAAACTTATATTTTATCCTTTCGGCTCAATAAGTGATTCAACGCAACTCTAGTATTGGAATTGTCTGATATTATTCAACTTTATGATCACTACGACGATAAGCTTCTTAGAATGTTTTAATAAATGATCGCAGCCATTGTCGAGTTCCATGACGCAAAAATCTTTTTTTGTAAAAGAAATATATTTTTATTAACGCCACTCTCAGTTGGGCTGGTCAGACAGGCATGAGTACCAGTCAGAAAATTCGAAAATAAACATAAGAGGGCATCAGGAGCAAAATTTGACGAAAATTAGTTTTGAATATTCAATATTGATATTCGATGCTTTTGGAATAACAGTTTTGATGGTTAAAATCTCTGAAAACAAACTCTTATTTATGACTTATTAACTATATGAAGAATAAAATCATAAGCATAAATATTAGGTTCAATATTGATGCTTTTAACGTATTTCATTTTTTTATAGGTGTTCCTGATTTTTGTAAATTTTGATTTCACTAAAAAAAATATCGTTCGAAGATGTCAAGAACAACACATATATAGATAACTCTACGAACCCTATCCGACCATAACATAGAAAGTTCAAAAAAAATTTTCTTGAATTTCAAATTGTCGGCAACTTACCTTTTTGTGATCGTTCGAAACGTTTTTCTAATTTTAAATCTTCTAATAATTGTACTTGACGTTCAGATTCATCTTCTAATCTTAATTTAGTTCGTGTTTGGATTGCATTGTCATTCATTAACTAAATTTTCCAAGACAAAAGAAAAAGTAAAGAAATGAGTTAATTAATAATCATACTTGAAGCTTTTCCGATGCTTGATAACCACGAAAAACAACTTTATTTATTTTATATCCAATTGTTTCAGATCTCGTTATTAATTGTGGATAAGTTTCTAATTGATTTAATTGATTAGCATTCTCAAGAAATGTTTCATATTTTCGTACAGATGCAAATGCAATTACGTCAGCACATACTGCATTGATCTATAGTTTTTTTTTCAGTAAATATGAAATAAATAAAAAAGAATTTTTTTCTTACAAAATCTGCTATTGGATCATGTGTATTATTTAACATTGTTTCAACATTGATTAATTCAAAAAATATCATTAATTTAACAGTTATTAAGGCATCATCAGATGTTCGAACATCAGTTATATTATAATAGAATTGATCAGGAATAAGACGAAGTTTTTGAAATTTTTTCGCACCAGGTATAATATGAGTTTTATGTGTTCCATCTTCACCATGCCATGTAAATTCATGAATCCATTCATTTGGTTTTGGTGCATAAAGTGTTGGACCTTTAATAATATGACGCATGGATGATAAATCTATGAATATAAAAGTCATGGTATATTTTTATAAAAATAATTTATTTACCTTGTTTGTCTTTATTTTCTTCTTTTTCCTGTTGTGTATATAAAACTAATAATTCATTTGCATCAAGAGTAATTAGATCTTTTGTTAAAATTGAAACAATTTTTAACGGATCATCATATAATGCTACTGGACCAGGTTTAATATCTGTTGTTCCTTCAACATATTTTATTTCTAAATATTGCATATCATTAGCTTGATGCATTAATAATGGTTGAATTCGATTAATACATGGCCAAACAACTGCTAAACTTGGTCCATCGATATAGCTAGCATCACCGTTAAATTTCCAAACAATAGCACGACGTCCTCTCTTTATTTTACGTAATAAAACCATATTTATTTTTCTTAGATTTCTTTTTTAATTCATTCCTTTTCTACTGCTATATATATATAAGTCAATGTTGTGGCAATATTTTTCTCTTTTTCTTTTCTTCATACTATGGCCTTGTTCTTTTTTACATAGGAATATGTTGCTTTGGAATTGAGTAATTACTATCATTGAATTAGTCATCGTGATTTCTATAATAGAAATTATTCATCGATAATGCCACGTTTCATAGTTATGTTACAATAAACAAACGAGAGTAAAGGATAACTATGAACGACATAATAATAGCAATCCTTAGAAGTCATGCAAAAAATGTTAGAATGATGTCATCGTTGCTTTGTGGCATGTTATGAATCAAAATAATGACGCTGAATCATAGTATTTATAATAATATTGACGTAAATCGCTTCTAGAATTATATATCCTGTTGATACAAGTTATGCAACAAGATTTTTCGAATTTTATAATAAATCTCGGTATTTATTTTAATATATAATAGAAAAAACAAAATTGATGGTAAAGACAAAACTGTAATAGAGAGCAAGACAGTCCACCAACTGAACAATCGATTTTGAGTTTGAACGATATACGTTTTGTTGATTCTAAATGACTATAAATGCTCTGAAATAGTGTTTAGAATCCATAGCTTAGTTCTATGAAAATATTGGATTTGTACGGCAGATTCGAAATCAATGTCTGTGGTCGATCTGAAGGACATTAGAAAAACGGATTTTTTAAATTTCAATTTGAAACATCGCAAAGGGACAGCCCGCTATGGGAATAGTATACATGATGAAAATCTCAGATTTTTCAAGTCAAAATTCGTAAATTAATTTTCCTAGTGTTTTTGAAGATGAGTTAACAGTAGACCGATGACAGATAAAAGTTGTATGACTCAGTTATGTTTCAAGAAATGGACTCAAAGTTCTTTGTTAGACTTCTGTTTTAATAGAATCTTTTCCGTCTATCAAAGAATACTGATGACAAAAGTGATGCTGTAGTTTTGTTTATGTTTAATGCACCATTGAATATAGAGATGCATTCATTATTCGTTACAAATATTTTCTTCACTGAATAGTTTTTTAATACTTGCTTCGTTAATAAAAAATTAGTCTAAATGATCCTTCACTACTTGTAAGACAACTTCTTTTATGAGTACTTATAAGTAGAAAAAGGATATACGAACTGTATCATTTTCAAAAACTAGAACGATGAGCACGCTAAAAGTAAATAGGATAAATATGAAGTCTATTGATTTATCAATAAATGTATATATGGATGAGATCAAAGATAAAAATTTGAATAAGAAAATCATAATCAGTGCAAACTCCTTTCAATGATTAATTTTGATGAACAGAAATAGAATAATTAGTCATGACTAGAAATACAAGAAAGTACATTTTATGATGCATGATCTGAAAGGGGTGTTGAAGTCGTGTCTTCTTGATTGCGGACGAAAATCAAACCAATTAGCATGCCGACAGTGTGGGTGAGGGCTGGAATTTTGTCCACAATTAAGAAGTAGCCGTTGAAGTATAGTGGAGTGAGACTTTGTATCCTTCCCTTCTCCTTTACAAACCGTGACAAACGATATCCAGAGCGCTTGGGTGTCGAACGTAGATATGAGTGTGGATGAGGTATGTGTTTGTCGTTCTTTCACAGAAATCTACGCCCACATTCACACACACCCTTTTTCCACATACTTAATTTTTCGGTGCTCAAAGTTCTGGTGTTGATTATTTTTGTGCTCATCGGTCGCCAAACCATCATTTCCAAAGAGATATATGCATGATTTACTTGTCTAAACAAAAATCGATACATTGTATCTCGCTGTATTTATTCGACTAAAGTAAATAATAAGTATTTTATTTACATTTTCGGAAAGTAATGTAGATATGCTACCTCTGCATTGTGGACAAACAAAGGGAACATGACTTCACCCTAGTGAAACATCTTGTAAGCAAGATCTTGACCAAGATCCAAGGTATAGAAATGTTAGTAGATCTTGAAAAATTATGTACAAGATAATTGTATTATCTTGCGACAAGATCTGTGGTTAGATCTCGGGAACAGATAGTTTAGATCTTAGTAACAGATATTCAAGATCTTTTACACAATATCTTGTCTTTTATGATCTTATTCATTGACCTTTTGCACAGATAATTGTATCTTATATACTAGAATTCAACATTTCCAAGATGTTACAAATAATCTTTTGTTTTCTCTTTATTTACTATTCCTGTTTCTATTTGAAGATACAAAATCTTTTTTTATCATAGTCGTTCACTAGTAAAACTGCTACAATAAATTTATTCGAAATAGACGAAAATCATTCGCATAAACAAAAAAGATATCTCACATTACACAGATTGATTTAAATGAAATAAAATTCCAATAAAAAATAGCATATCAAAATGAAGAAATCATATCTTAAAACATTCCATTAGCCATACAATTTAAAAAATATTATATTTCGTTGTTTTAAATTAAAAGATTATCTAAAAAAGAATATCATACGCTTATCGTTGTCAAAGCTTAGAATTTGTTGTCAATCATATTTTCAACAAAAACTTACCGACCTACATGAATCTACAATAAAATTGGTTGCATAAGATATTCAAACAAATTCTTAGTATACGAGTAAGTCTACTGTGTATTCCCCTTTACTTTGTTTTATACTTCTATAATCTGATTGGTGCACAGAAGTCTACACTACTGAAATTTTTTATTTACATCAAATTTCATGCACGAACCATTTTGAGCATTTTTTCCCGTGACTAAATCAGAAAATATTAAAGAGAATTCGCGTAGTTAAATCTACGATGTCGCTTTTTGTCCTAGTCAATATCTTAGAAACAGATAATTAAAGTTGATGTGTTTTCGCATGATCTTGAGATATTAAAATCTTGAGAAGATCTTTACAAGATCTTTTACAGAGATAAATCTGATGTGATCAATAGAAATGGTCACATATTAATAAATGAACGCAAAATGATCTGAAATATTATAAAGTGTAGCTTGACATTGACAACAAGTTAAAACAACGAGCCAGATCCAAATTAATGAGTTTGGACTTTTCTGATTGTCTTAATGTCTAATTGAATGGTAAAATCCAGCTTTTCTTATTCATATCTTGCAGTAACATGCCGTCATTTAAGTTTATAGGCACGAAATAATTTCGTTGCCATGTAAATCAATGGTTATTAGAACTTTTTAATGTAGTTAAAAACTACCCAAATGATCAAATGCACGCAAATTTGTGACAGTATGTATGTAGCCTGAATGCTCAAACAATTTTCAAAAACCTCACTTTTCATGCTGGTTTTTGATAAGATGGAGTGAAGCGAGACAGTAATGATGCAGAGCTTTAAAGAATTGGTAGTGACAGAGCGTTGGTGGAGTGCCTTTTCAGCTGTCCCATCAATCTTTGGTGCAGACTAATTGCAATAGGAATTACTATATTATGAAAATGTCAGAAAATACAAAACGTGTAATATTAAAAAAGTTTTTTGGACATTGTGTGTAGAGAATACTCTAAGCTACCAATTGACAAAATAATGTCTTGTATCGTTACTGCCTACTAGACATACGACTTGTAAAAAAATGACTACATGATTAATAAAAAGACGATCTGCTGTTTTTTTATTATTTTGTTTTAGCCTTGAGATATAGATTGATGATGTGCTATGTGATAAACATCGACGAAAGTTGTTGTTATAGAATAAAATGCATTTCAAAATCTTCATACGAATAAGTTCCACTAGAGATTGTACGACATAAAGTGGCCACTGGGATGGCCTAATCACTCTATCTATAGAAAGGCGCACGCAATTGGTCTGCTTATAGTGTTGACCAATTGAAGAGGCTAATAATCTACTGCAATAGTTGTTTTATTAGTGATTCTTCTAAAACCGTTATGAGGATAATACATTAATTAAAACACAAATGCTTTTTTGTTTCTGTTTGATATTTGACATCATCAAGCAATTCGATATGAAAATATAGCCTATATGAATCATTACAAAAAGTGTGTTTGATATCCCTAGGAATTTTCTTTATTATAGAACATCTTGATTAGAACTATTTTCGTTTTTAAACAAACTGACACATTATTGATTACGATTATTATCATAAAAATCTCTAAATAGATATGCAAGGTATCATATTTAGAAAAGTTCATTTTTAATTGTCGGCAAATCAAACAAATAATTCTGTGGATAATTAATTAAACGAAATAGTAAATCATTCATAGTCTTAGTACAGATATTTAAAAAAAACTTGAGTCTATACACTTGTAGAATTCGAATTTATTCTTGGTACTGTTACATGTTGAGGATCATAAAGAAGACCTAAAAATAAAATTTTCATATAATAGAACTAATATATTTTCATATTTATACCAGCAATCGATGCTGTCATTAATGAAACCATACTACCAGCAATTAAAGCTCGTGGTGCAATTTTGGTTAAAGCACGTTTTCGTGTAGGAGCAAAAACTCCAAGTGTTGCTAATGCAATACCCATTGAACCAAAATTAGAAAATCCTAATAGAAATCTTACTCAATGAAATATCAAAATAAAATATCCAAATTATTTACCACATAAAGCATAAGTTAAAATAATTGGTGAACTATCCTATAACAAAGAAACTTTATGTTTTCTTCAAAAGAAAAAGGTAATATATTTACATCCCATAACATAGGAACATCATTTGGTAATGTTAATGTACCATTTAAATATAATGCAAATGTATTATTTAATATAAGTTCATTACGCAATTGCCGTATTTTGCCAAGTTCTTGATAAGCAATAAACTACTCATCGAAAAAAGACATTATAGATTAGTTAACAAATGATTACATTTTACTTCGTTCAAACTTATTTTTATTCCAATAAGTTCGGATGACACAAGGCAATCACGAAGCGGGATACCAATTATGATTGAAAATGGATAAAAAAGTAAACCAAGTAAAAATTGAAAATTTATTTCTGGATGATGAATAAGACTAAATAACCATGAGATAGCTGTATCAGCAAAATGAAGAACACTGATAAATGCTATTAAATTTGCAATGAGAAAACCACAGATTTTTAATGTATGTCCTGCTCCAGTTAATAAAGCATCAATGACATTATGTTGTTCTCTAAACAAAAACTATAGTCAAGTATTTTGAAAAAAGTTTTAATTCTAACTGCAAAAGTGCATTCTAATCTATGTCCGATTCTGTTTGTTTATTAGAGTGGATGTTGTATTATGGACTGCTAGATGAATCATCACCTCTACTGTAAAACGCAATATTTAGTTGACTGCTATTGATATACTAGTTATAAAATTGTTTTTTTTTGCTCCAAACTCACGAAAAAAACCGGAAAGTTCTTCAATTCAGCTTTTACTTTATCGGAAAAAATCAATATCTTGCCATGGCTTAACTATCTAGATTGACTTTCGGTGGTTAAATGAACAATTATATAGATCCTAGCTAACAAAGAGCGTTTTCCCATAAACTAACCATTCCTAAGTCAGGACTACACATGTGTCGTGCATTACTGACATACTTCTGCAGACTCGATATTCTTATATCAGAATCAGAGCAAATAATAAGACTGAAAAGGACCACATCATTCATATAAAAAATACCGTACAAATGCAGTACACCCTCAGCAATAAGCCAACGAATTGAGGTCTTTCCAGGATATTTATAGCTCATCGACGTTGCCATCATGTACATAGTCCCGACTTAAAAGTGAGGAATCGATCGGAGCACCTCCCTTATAAGCACAAAATTCATAATCCTAGTACTCAGCGCATCTTGTTTCCGATGTTTGCCTAAAACCTATTCGATAGTTAAAACTTTTTTCTGTGCAAAATTACAAAATTTTCAGAAATCAGATCTTCTTCAAGAATAAGTATGTTGAAATTAGTTTCTCTTCCGCTCAAGTAGACTTTCAGTAAATACACAATCTAGATATGAATTTAGTTTAAAAGCGCAAGGCGTTGTTGCAATATACAATTTGTTTACGACCAAAATTTTTCATACTAAAGAAGGGATCACGGTCTATCTAATAAAAAAACAATAATCTTAACATCAAAGACAGTTGAGTATGTCATTTGTTCTAGAACATTTATGCCATCTATTATTTATCTCTGTTATGCACAGAAAATTAGGACTTGTCTATGTTTAATTATTTTTTAATACTAATTAAAACATACGGTAATGGAGTATTTTTTACTGTTTCCCACGTTGTTTTTGACTGATGTGTTTCTGGTAATAAAAGTTTTGCAAATCCAAGTGCACCTGGTGCAGCCATAACACTAGCAGCAATTAAATGATTTGCTGGAACACCGAAAAAAATAAACGTAGCAAGAATAGATCCTAATATAAAATACATTAAAAAAAAAATATCGAAGTACAAGTCTATTTTCAAACCTGACATTGTTGAAAAACCACCAACTAATACAGCATGAAGTTCTGATGTTGTCATCTTAGGTATTAATGGCATAATCATTAATGGCGCTTCACTCATTGCAACAAATATATTTGCAGCTGCATTCATTGACTAAATTAATGAAAATTCTTCTTTTTTTTTTATAAATTAAAAATGATCAATAATTACTTCAGCTGCAGTTGTATTTAAACATTTTTGCATAAGCCATGCAATTTTTCCAATCACGTATTGCATAGCACCCAAATAATAAAGTACATTAATTACAGATCCAAGAAAAATAATTATTGAACTAACCTAATATACAAAAGAGAACAAAAGAGACATAGAAATATATAAAAATACGATTTCATTCCTATCAGAGATTTACTTTAAATACAAAAAAATGTTCTTCATATTTTTTTCCAAAAACAAAAACTGCTCCACTATGAGCATTACTAAATAAAAATAAATGTTTTCTTCATATAACATCATCTAAAAGAATAAATTACTGCATAAATTTTGATACTTCTTTTCCAAGAAACTCAAAAAATTGAAAACCATATTCACTACGTATAACAACAGCAGCCAAAAGAAATTGAATAACAAATGAATAAAATATTGTTTTCCAGCGAATCTAAATTCTCATGATGTTATATTATACATATATATCGATGTACAAATTGACAACCAACATTGTTTTCCTACTTACTCGATGGGGATGTTTTGAACCTAATTAAAGCAAAAGACACTCATAGTTTAAATTCTATAATAATAAAAAAAACAAGTTCAGTACCGATGGTACCAAGTAAAATCAATGTGACAATACCAATAAGTGAAATATAATTTCGAGTTCTTTCTACTGTTAAGCCAACATAAAGAGCAATAGCAATAAAAACTAAACAATGCCAAATCCTATTGATAAAATTATCAATATTAATGGAAATAGTGATGTTCAATTCTTTTCTAGATGAAAGGAACTCAGTGACTAGCTCTTTCCACATGAAGAAATCTAATGATTGACTACGTATATATGAACTGAATTATTGATTACCCCGTTCATCCTATCTAATTGATTTTGTCAGATCAGGTTGTGTAAGGTATATTAGCTAGGACTGTCACAAATATATTGAAAAAGATCAAACCAAGCTTTCAGAAGTCTCAGCTGATATGAACATCCGTTTGAATAGTATTAGTAGCAAAATGATTACCAAGAAAATCTATACATAATATTACGAATGGTAATCCAAGTTTCATTTTCTTCAGTTGATGTTGAAATATGTTGACATAAACGTTCAATAGTACGTCCAATGAATTTTTCCCATGCAATAACAAATATCGTAAAGATTACCAAAAAGAATAAAGCAAAACCTAAATGAATTTTATGAATAAAAATTGATTCTTTTTATCAAATGATACCAGAATTTCCACGAAAAATATTTCCATGAATAGGAAAAACGGGTGTACCATAGTTTTTACTCATTGCAAATCCAAAATAGATTATAAAACCAATTATAAAGATTAATTTTAATCCATAAATTGCTATAGTCTATGAAAAAACTCAACTAAAATGAAATGATACAAAATAAAACTTTTTTTACTTTTTCTTTTTCAATCAGTTGACTTAAACGTTGACGAATTTTCAACACAAATAAACCAATACGATGACCTTCACCAGATAATTTTTCAAAACCTAAATTATTTTTATCCTCTTCCTCTTCCTCCTCATCGTCATCTACATCGTCTATCCCTTGTAATTTCGTTGTTACTATTATTCCATGTCTAGTATTTATTTCAGATGATTGGTGATTCAATACAAATGTAGGATTTTCAACACCATTCGATTTCTAAATAAAATAAAGACTTCTTCTGTTTTTTGTTTCTATACAATAAGACATACCTTGACCATTTTGAATTTTGTATTCACTTGCTCAATAATTTAAGAAAATATAACCAAGAAAAATAAAGACGTTGGAAAGAAATGCAAACAAAATACACAAAGAAATACTATATCTATGATTTATATTGCAATGACTATTGCTTCATATTTCATTCTTCTTATTTTGTGATAAGATAATGACGTGTGTAAATTTGATTTACGCTTATCCTTATTTGGTGTCAAATGCGCTATTTAAGGTGATAGTTCAAAATAAAAACAAAATTTCAAAAGCTTTCAGTATGAAATCATGATAGGAATTTATTTAAAACAAGTCGATCAATTATTAGTAATTTTATACAGAAGGAGAAAAACCTAAAAAACTTGATGATAAATTTTTTTAAACATACAAATATGTGTTTTTTTTTAATGTTTCAATCGATTAAGAGAACCAAAACAACTTTTACAATATTTGGTTAAGTTTAAAATCTTGTGTTCTTGCCAAAGCTAGATTCGAAATAATGAAGAGACCTTTGAACGGTCCGAAAAACTTTATTTTCAGACCATTCAAGAATTTGCTCCTAGCTGTAAAACTAGATTAAGAAAAGTCTCAAAAATCTGATTTTAATCCAATGTTTTAAAATTTCTATTGGTCTTTCTGAATAGGTCAAAAAAAATAAAGGATCATTTTGCCTGAAAACTTTTGACTTACTCTTATTTCAAATATGCATGATTATTCAATAAGTATGTATGTATAGTTTAACTTTAACATTTATCTATCACTGATTCTTGATCCGACTTGTACTAGGTTTTAATTTCTAAAAGATGACTCATATTGCATGTTTATTTATAACTATTTTCGGTAGATTGCCGATATAACGGCGGTTTTCAGCTAGTTTGAATTATATAAACAGACATTGTGACATTGACACAAAAACTTATGGTTGAATTATCACAAATATATTGTGAAAATATAATCAAACTACCTATGTGATAACTATACCGAGAAACTATCACCTGTTGTTTTTTGAGTGTTGTATCATGAAGTATTGTTTCAAAACCAGTGAACATTTTATAAGTATGTTAAAAGTGGCAGATTAGGTAGTTTTTGACGCACACTGGTAATGTTGACGGATCTGAGCCATCTGTAATAGCTTCAGAGCTGAAATCAGCTCTAGTTGTAACGTAAATTATTATTATAGATGGCGTTAGAAAATCTTTTATTGATAAAATAGATTCTGAAACTATTTTTTTCTTCGTTAATTTAAATTCTTTTAATAAACAATTTAAATTGAGGTAGAAAACACTCTCTGTAATCGTTTATAGATGGAAACAAAAGTTGTAAGCATTACCACCTAATCTTTTGAGTACCACAATATACTGACAGTAGTGTAAACATACTTGTGACATGAGTAGTCGTGAGTTTTCAATTGCTACCACTTCGTATTATTGTTTCTTATCAACTAAACATTTTTCTCTTTTTGAACTGCTCATATTTAGTGACATCGATAGTCTTTATAAGCTTGTCAGTATTATTTTGCATTTAAACAAAGTACAAATACGATCGATTGAAAATATTTTTTTCTCAAACTTTTCGTGGTTTTAAATTAATCAAACACTTGTATATTAAGAACTGAATATAGATAAATAAGAATATCTGATTTTAAGTAACTGAAATTTAACAGATTGACAATTTTTTTTTGTCACGTGCGCGAAAAACGAAACATTCAAAAAATACAAGGCTAACAACAACCACATGAATAAAATCAACCGATAAAAATATCAATCGTACGACGTCGGTTAAGTATGCGTAAACTTTCTTTTCATATTTACTTGTCGGTTCCATAGAATGAAAGCAAAATTAAAATTTTGAATAAACATCCGAGAAAAAAAAACTTTCATATTATAATGGCCGGATACGAATCCATTACGACGAAAAGAACGAGAAGAAATTGATCATCACATTACATTGTCTGTATGCACCATTTGCAAGGTAAAAAAAAGTAAAAAAACACTTTTTTTTTAAAAAATTTTTCTTCGTTTTAAAAGCAGTTGATGGATACCTTATTGACAACAAAAACAATAATAGAAAAAAAAACGCACCATTTGACTACATAATAAAGAGCATTATGGTTTATTCAAATTCAGCAACATTACATCTTTATTATGATTTAGAAAAATCTGGTTATCACGGTGATTAAAATTAAGATTAAAATGTCTTTAATTATGTTTTTGTTGTATTATTTTAATCAGGATATGATCGTCGACATTATCCAGGAAAACATCGTCTGACTTTAAGTGAATCGCTTTATAAACCAAGAGGTCGTGCTCATATACCTTCACCTCCATTGGAAGATGAACAATGGCGTCCGCATGGACAACACATCGAACCAATTTATTCAAAGTAAATATTAAACAATTAAAAATTAAATTTTATCAAAAACCAAACAATACATTTATATAAATCGGAATGTCTGATTTTCTTTTTTCTCATATATGAAATTTTGTTTAAGTATCGGACCTGATTGGCATTCTCGTATACGTCCTATTCCATCTCCACGCAATCCAAATGCTAAACCTACATTACCAGTTAGTTTTATTGAACGAAATATACATTTTATGCGTCCACATCCTCAAAATTGGCAACGTTCAAAAAATGAATGGATTTATTTTAGTGATGAATCAGCAGATAGTCATTCATCGAAAAGGAATCTTTTTGCTAATATACATTTTCGTTCATTAGAAGATTTAGGTGATGAAAATGTTCATATGGCACAAATAGGACATAAAAAAAAAGTTTTAGATGTACGTAATGGTCTTCAAAAAAGATCTGAAGGTGATAAAAGTTATCGTATGGTTGAATTATCACCAGATTTTTATAAATTTGGTTCAACATTACCTGCTATCAATTTTGGACGTATTAAAAAACGATATGGACATGAAAAAACATTTGTACCAATGAAAAATGAAACAATACCAATTATTGATGAAAAGGATTTTGAAGAAAAAGAACGTCAACGTGAACATAATCAAACTGTTAATGAAGTTATTCAATTAGATAATTGGATACCAGCAGATACTATGACACGTGCATTTACTGTACTTGATATTGAATCGAATGATAAAGATGGTATAAGATATCGACCGCGATTTCGTTAAATTGTTTATTTTTATTTTGGAAAGTGAAAAAGAAAAAGTTCAGTGCACACAGCTGATATAGAATAAATTGGGCTTGCCTATGCTAACTAAATGTCCATCTCTAAAGAATTTCGATTAAGTAAATCCACCAACCTATAAAAAAAAAAGATTTTTTTATATAAAACGAGAATGAATAAAAAAAAAGAAAATTATTTACTGCTATAAGATCAATTTCATCTTGAGTTAAAGGACGTCGTCGATATTTTTTAGGTGTTTGAGAAAATTCTAATGGAGCTGATTTTTGACCAACTTTAGATTGGGATGAAGCACCAATTGTTTGAGCCATACTCGAGCCACTTTTACTTTCTGTTGATGCATGAGTAACTGAACCTATTTGGATTATTTCATTTATTTAAAATATATTTAAAACATAAATTCATACCGGATTGATTTGCACCGTATTTAAATCGAATTAATGGGACATGATGACGAATGATTTTCTATCATCAATAATAAAAAAAGAAATTTAGTAAAGTATAGAAATCAATTAGAAAAACTGAGACCTGAATGTTGCTGGCCATACTAGCCATAATAATAAAGGAAAGAGTAAGGCAACTCTGAAATGAATCATATAGTTATGAAAACAAATTCAAGAAATACATCGACGAACATCATTTATTCAAAACCGTTACAAAAAAAAGTATTTTTATTACAATACAACAAAAAAATAGTGTCAATTATAATCACCATTGATTAAAATTCCATGTTCCACTTGAACTACTTGCAGCTAATTTTCTTTTTTTCTTTTGTGTATATTCATTATCTTCATCAGTAGCTGCTGAAGCTTGTTTAGCATTTGGACTAATTTAAAAAAAAAAAAAAACAGAAATATATAGAAAGTATTGAAATAAGAAAAACTTACTAGAATTGACTTGAAATATATTTTCCAACACCTGATCGAAATGCTTGATTTGTTAATGTATCGTTCGTTGTAGAAGATTTTGTTGATTTTGCTGAACGAACTGTTGCATTCATTTTTTCTTCTTCAGCTTCACGTTTATCTTGTCGTTCACGTTCAGCTTTTAACTAAACAGAAAAGATTGATTTCAATAAAAACAAAAATCTATTTAATGAAAAAAAAGAAAAAGATTTTTACTTCTGCATCAACTTCATCATATGGATTAACAAATACAATTGTATCTTCTATTAAAATATCAGTCTAAACGAAAAGAACAAAATCATAATTAAACAATTGATTTTCATGAAAAATTATTCTTACTTGTGGTCGATCTTTATCATCGGTTGGTATAGCTTCCATTGCACTAAGTGTTTCAATACCACCAACAATTCTATACATATGAATAAACAAAAATAAGTTAATTGTTTTTTGTTTTTAATTTACCTTCCGAATACTGTATGTTTTCCATTGAGTCCTTTGCATGTACGATAAGTAAAAAAGCTAAAAATATAAATGATTCTTTAACTTTTTTGAAAATATTTTTAAACTTACAATTGAGATTTATTTGTATTAGGTCCTGAATTAGCCATGCTTAACATTCCTCGTCCAGTATGTTGTAATTTTGGATTACATTCATCTCGAAATGGTTTATTCCATATTGATTTTCCACCATAGCCTGTTCCTGTTGGATCACCACCTTGTATCTAATAATAAATTTCAATAATTAACTATGAAATTTAGTGTGGTTTGTCATATTTTTTTCTCTCAAATAGAGAATATTGAAAGAAAAGAGACGTGTTCAGATTCCGTAAGTTCAGAACTCTTAAAACTCAAGTATCGGTTGCAACTTAGGTAACGTATTAATGTTAGCATTTTATTTGAAATTGATATAATCAATCATTGCTTAACCACAAATTTTAAACAACTGCAGTAGTGTCCTACATCTAGAAATTTGAAACAACAGAAAATATCACGAACAATGGGATACAATCTTCTGAGAGTTCTAACAGTTCAGAGTTCATGACATTCAAACACTGTTGTAATAACAAGTATGCACTGACTCTTAATACCAATTATACAAAGCAACAAAAGAAATACTATTCAAAATGAGTGTCTGTAAAGTGAGAAGAACAGTGTTAAAAGTCTGAATCTCAAATTACGCACTCATTATAAGTTACATACGTTCTACAAAATTAAAAAAAATATAGTCATACAGCTAAATAAAGAGCTATTCTTGATCAGACTTTGGTCATCATAATCGGTGATCCTAATAGAAAAAATAGGTTTTTGAGAGAAGTGAAAGATAAAGAAATGTCCATTGCTTATATTGTCTGGCAAACTTGTGCAATACGATGTAGATAGCCAGGTACATATGAACTAGTGCCTTAACCTGTTCTAGAAGTATAAGTCTTATATCTCCTCCCATTTCTTCCCTACTACTTGGTCAGGTCATGTTACTTGCCCAAAAGTTCGTCGTACTAAAAAACGTGGATAGGTCTTGAATAATTAAAACGGTTAGCATGAATTTTCTGTATCTTTGTTCGATGTTTCCTTAAGGTTTATTCATCATAGTTTGGATCGAATGCCTAAATCTATAAATGCCTTTATGAAACTGGTGCTTGAGCAGGCTAGTCACATTATGAACGTCCCACACCAATAACTGAAGCAAAAATCTACTCAGTCAATGTTACTAGTGAAAGCATATAAGCAGAAAGTGATTCAACAAAAGAACGTATTTTGGAATTGCGAAAAAATTTTCTCCAACATACGAATTTACAGAAGTAGTTCTTCTCGATGAGTTTTACATTGATTGAACTACTCATCTCTTGAATTCTTTATACGATAATCCATAGAAGACAATGTCGGAAAGATATCTACTAAAAATGATGTTCAATTAATATAAGAAATCAGTGAGAAAATACAATGAAAATTCTATTTAATGTAGCGACGAAGCTAGTATTCTGGCTACGCTACTAAAATCATAGAAAGCTCAGTGTACAACTCGAATTATTCAAAAGTTATTCCGGTTCTTTTATTGTATAAATGTTTTAGAACACTCTCGATAGATTTAAATAAAAGAAAAATATTTGTTTTAACTTACAATAAAATTTTTAATTGATCGATGAAATTTACTGCCAACATAATATTTATCTGTACAATGTTTAATAAAATTTTCACATGTTTGTGGACATAAATCACAATCAAGTTCAATATTAATAACACCTAAATTAGTAACTAAACGAACATAACCTTTCTTTTTTCCATTTTTAATTCTTGTATAACGTATATCATTTTCATCACGAATAGCTGCTTCCATAATTGTAACTGGATCCATTGATGTTGATGTAAATGATGCAGCTAAACGTCCTGTTGAATATGTTGCCATATTAGTATCATCTAATTTTTGTTGATTTAGTTTGATTTGTTTCGATGAATAAATACTTGTTTCAGATTTTTCAAAAAATTCTTTCGATGGTGCTGTTTTTATTTGTTCAAGTGTTGCAGCTGTTTCATTATTAATTGATTTTAGAAAATAATTTGGATCTGTACGACGTGCTTTTTCATCTTCATCATCTAATTTCCATTCATTTTTTAAATGTGCAAATGTTTGTATATTAAATTTATCTAAATTTTTTGGATCTTGTATTGTTATTATATCATCACGTGTAAATGGTTCATTTGTTAATAAATCATTAAATGTATTTGTTTTTATATTTAAACGTTCAATAGCATCATAACTATAAACATTACCTGATGGACGTATAGCAACAATATATGAACTATCCGTAAGAACTTTAAATGTAATTGGACAATGAATTTCACCTTTTGAATTTTTATGAAAATTTAATTTTATTAATTGTTTTGCTTCAAGTTTTTCACCAGTAACAGGATTACGACCTCATTATGAAAGATGAAAAAACAAAATGTTTGTATTAAAGAAAAAACAAAAAAAAAAATTTATGGTTGTTTACCATATTTTTTAAGAAATGGAACAATATATGCAAGATCAAAGATGATACCATTAGGTGTACAATATGGATTTTCAACTGGTTGAAATGATATACTACAACAATTGAATGGTAAACGACGAAAATCGGAATTAGATTTTGTTAAACCTTTGTAACCACCAAAGGAATTTTTCCATTCCTACACCATAAATATAAAAAAAAGGGAAATTTAAAAAAAAATAAAATAAAATTTTACGGTTGTTGTAAGGTAAAGTTTATCTTGTTGATGTTGTTTTTTGCCCATTGTTGATCAGAATTATTATGCGAAAAACAGAGATGAAGAATGATCAATTATTTTATAGAGCAAGAAATTACATGTTTTAATATCCGACCAATCAAAATAATTACAGAATCGATTGGAAAGCAAGGACATCTAGATTTTGACATTATATACGCGAAAACTTCAAAAATTAAACATAATTTCAGAACTTACATCGACTGGCACACGAACTTGTTTAGATTCAAAATAATTGAATGGTAAATTTTGCACTTATGTTGCTACTGCGAAAACTGATTGTCAAATGTAAATATTTCCTTATCTGTTGATATAAGTATCTCCTATGTTTTGTATAAGTTTCATAGTGAATTTTCTTTCACCTCTATCTTGTCAATGAATCAAATGATGTTTTTGTTATCATGATTGAATTTTCTTCAATTTTGCGAAACAGAACTGAGATGATGAAAAACATAGTGCAAGTTAAATCTTTCTAGTATGAAAAATTTTATTTTAGTAAGAATTAGTTGTTATCTTATTTCTATGGAAATAAATTAAGCTAATAACTTAAGCTGAAAATTTAATGTATTCGTAGAATCAAAAACATCAACCGGCCTGTAGGCATTCAGAACTATACCAGTCCAGGCGAAAAAAAACTAGCCTACTGACAGAATCATAGAATAAACTTGTCCTTATTGTTAATTCCAAATCGATATGATCATTAAATACTGTGAACTAATCATAACGGATGATGGTAAAGTAGTCTAACAAAATATTTATTCATTTTGTAGTCTTCAGAAATTTGGAACCATAAAGTAAGAATCGAAATTTTTGTAGAACTTCTGATTTAGGAGTTATGAACAAGCCTTTTAAAGCCGCGAAAATCAAGTTTGAACGAAGAAAATTTACGATTTTTGCTGCTATAGTCTCTTGTATTGGAGACACTATATTAACGTTTTTTGTTGTATTTTTAATTGACGGAAAAATAATTCTATTCTAAAAATCGAGAATACGACCTTTCTTAACAGAACACTCAATGTTAACAAATGGCTAAGAGCTAACTA
Source organism: Rotaria sp. Silwood1 (assembly GCA_905250075.1). Lineage (NCBI taxonomy): Eukaryota > Metazoa > Rotifera > Eurotatoria > Philodinida > Philodinidae > Rotaria > Rotaria sp. Silwood1. The sequence continues at coordinate 359,366 of CAJNOP010000065.1, read as the reverse complement.
ATCATTAATATATCAGTCTTTTGCAAAATGTTTACTCTTACATTCACTGTATTTGAAACAAGTTCGCTTCTACCTTAAATGATTTTTGACGTGTTAAAGTTTGTTCAAACTTAATTTATGAATCGGTGAAAATTCGGCTCATGACTTTGAAACCCGAAATCCTACAAAAATTGACTAAAAAAAATGAATCAACATTTTGTCTAATGACTTTTCGATCATTCATTAGAATGAGACAATACATATAGTCATTGTATTATAGGAAGTTTTGATAGGAACTACTATATTACTAGGAAAGATTAATCAAAATACAGATTGTACTTAGTCTTTATATTATTCTCTTTAAGTTACATACAAACACATGTTTAACAACATTATTTTGTTTTTTTCTCTTGTTTTGTTTTGACGCATATATATTCTAGTGAATGACGCATCAGTTTGTATTCGAACAATTCAAATAAAAACAATAGATATGAAATTTATTTATACAAATTTTCTTCCGATGTTATTATTACATTTTCTATGCCTTTTGACATTTTCATCTATAGTTTGTCCTAGTGAAATTTGTAGTGAAGACAATTGTTTATTACCAAGTTGTCAATGTTCGATAAGTAATGATAATCCAACATCATTAGATATTACTGATCTACCTCAATTTGTAAATATTGATCTTTACTGATTTATTCATGTTTAATAATGAAAACTATTTTCTTTTTGAAGATTTTATTAACTTTTATTGGTAGTTTAAATAAAGATACACTTGATCCAATTCGATCAATTTTAAATTCATCTTATCGAAACCCAAATAAATGTCCGATTTCATCAACATTTTTTATTCATGATGTCCACACTGAATATTGTTTAGTTCAACGTTTATTTGATAATCAAAATGAAATAGCAATAACTATCAAAAATAAAAAGTAAAATGATCGAGCTGCTTATTACTATTTTCAAATTTGTTTTTTATATTTAAGATGTCCATTAACCAAATGTTATAATGAAAGTGATTGGGATCATTGGACTAATGATGATTGGTATGAAGAAATTAAACAACAACGTATAAATATAGTTGAATATGCTCAAATTCATCAATCACATATTAAAGGTTTTCATGTACCACATTTTAAAATTGATCAAAATAAACATTTCGAATTTTTACATCAATTTCATTTTCATTATGATTCATCTATGTTATTTAAATCATCTAGTTTAATGTGGCCATTTACACTTGATTATCCATTTGATGAAACTGATTGTATTAATTGTCAACAATGGACAAAACCATTTGAAGCACTTTGGCAATTTCCATTACATGAATGGACTTATCCAAATGGTAAGAATATAATTAAATTTCAAATTAGAACCATGAAAAGAATAGTTCATAAATATTTTTCTTTTGTTATTTTCAGCTATTAAATCATGTCGTACTTTTTTCGATTCATCATGTTTACCTCCTGATCAATCACATACAGTTGATCTTTTGTTTCGTTTTCTTATACATAATTTTGAACGTCATTCATCATTATCAATTGGTTATCGATCACCATTCATTATTCAACTTGATCTTTCTTTGCTTTCTCAACATAAAAATCTACATCTTCAAGCTTTGATTCGTTTTATTAACTATATTTTAAATAGTTCAAATCATCGATATGTTTATTTTGTTTCAATTGAAAAAGCACTTGAATGGTTTAAATATCCACGTTCATTAGATGAACTTCGTGATTTTTGGGCATTTAGTTGTAATGACAAAATCTATGACTATGATACAGTTTGTTTCGACAATGAATCAAATGAAAATGAACAAGACAATATATTCAAGAAAGAAAATATGAACTCATTAAAATCTAATGATAAAACACATAGAAATACTTCGGAAACTATTAATCATCAAATAGAAAGACTTTTTCCTAGTGGTATTGTTTTTCATGTGTTATGGATATCTGTTTTATTGATTTTAAGTGTCTTTTTTTATGATAAATATTTCGTGAACAAGTGACTTTGCCTTACTTCTCAACTGTTTGGAAATAAAAAAAAAACGATTGCACAATTGAAAACTCGATTAGACACGTAATGAACGGTGTTTCTTAAAATCAAGATGAAGTTTGATGTATATGTAGGTTTCCGAAAGAGTATGAGTTATGATAAGACCTATACCCAATCATAGCTACACTCATTCTTAGGTCGTGTTGAAACTTCTTAGTAATTTCAAAAATTACAATTTTCCTGAAGGATAGGCTCTTGTTTGTTATTAAAACAAAAGAGTACGAAAAAGATATAGCTTGAGATCAATCAATATCTTACTTTGCTATTCTCTATTGAATGAAGAAACAAAATATTATTAACAGTTGTTGAGCGTAACTTAGATCTTCTTTGATGAACAACTTGACCTGCTAAGAAGAACTCCTGATAATAGCTGAACTGCATGGTATTGAGTGTATAAACATGCTGATTAACCTTGCTCTGTTATGGTCTCTGGTGTGTCACGACTACGTTGGTGAACGCCAAAGTGAATACAAGCACTTATGCTACAGAGCTAATGAAAATTTTCTAGAAACATATATCACATCATATGAGAAAAAGAACCAAGTGTCCAAATTTGAAACATCAAATTCTTAGATAAAACTATTAGATATAAAAAGCAAGACAATTTATTTCTTTTAATTAGCACAAAATAGTTAAAAAAAACAAATTAGACAAATATTAAAAGCAGTTTCGATTTAAGGGGGAACCCCCCCTCAGAAAGTCGATTTTTCTTAAAAAACTCGATTTTTGAAAAAACACATATTCTAGTAGCCCTGAGTGTCCTCTTTCAGAATATGTATAAATTATATAAGAATGGAACATATTTTGCCAAATTCTGGAGCATCTATTGGAAGTCATAGTGGAAAATCGACTGTTCTGTTGATTTTTTTCCTTAGTTACCGGTAATTAATATCGTTCCATCTTCTTTATCAGAAGTATAAAACCATCGACGTATCAAGTAATCATGTTCTACCTGTTGCAGTCAGAGAAGGAAGCTTCAAAATTAGGTTATTTTTCGAAAAGGTGGCGCTACAGTAAACTTGAATTTAGAAATTAGCTTAATTTTTTCTTGAAAGCATCATCATCAACTGCAAGACCTTTTTACACACTTTCCAATGATATATAATATGCTCCAATTTTCTACACAGGAACATCATCAACTACTTCGCAATGTTGTTATTCGTTTTTCTCAGCTTCACTTTTTTATCGTTTACTGATCACTGCGGAACATTTTCCCAGTCCACTGTTTGACGTACGCTGCTGATATTTTTTTTATTCAAAAGATGAGACTTTTTTCTAGAAATTGTGGGAACAGATTTCTAAAATATATCTCCGTTGTTCAGATATTAGAAAATCTTTGAAAGAGATCAAAGCAGTTTTTTTGATTTTCGGTTTAAAATGATCACTACTGTTGAACAAAGATGAATTTCAAAAAACTGTCCCCACAATTTCTAGATAAAAGATTTTTCTTCATTTTGAAACAAATTTCAACATTTTCCATGCTATCGCGCCTCGGGAAAATGTTCCGTGTCAAAAGCCCCATTTTCATGAGTAAATTGAATATAACTCCTCAATTATCAAAAATGATTGGTTCAAATTTTTATCAGATGCTAGTTACATTAGCTTTTCTATTTCCTGAAATTTTCATCGAAATCTCTTGATCCGTTTAGAAGATAGGTTTCTGAGGGGGGTTCCCCCTTAATCAGTTGAGATTGATTTATGTTTCAAACGCTCACTTGTTTAAGTGTTGTGTCTGATAAAGAATTTAATGTTGACAATAAGTGCATTATTGAATGAGTCATTACTTTGCTGGATGAAAAAAAAACATTTATAAGAAATCATCATGCCCCTTTTGGCATTGTCTTGTTCAGAATTCGACAACATAAAACGTCTCATAACTAAAATTGCCAACAAATAATGAAAATCTGGAATACTTTTTCACAATAACTAGAATAGTTTCAGCTAGATCGACACCTTTCATGATAGCGTTATGAATTTGTATTTCTCTTAAGTTGACATTCTTTAAATCACATGAGATAACATTCACTTCGTATAAATACGTGTTTGGTAAACTACTGTTGGTTAACATAGACTCGCCGATGTAGGCATTCGGTAGATATAAGTCAACAGATGAAGTATTTAATAAAACAACGTGAGTAAGAGCAATGTCATCAAACCAAGCTCCGAGATTGACATGTCTAGTTAATGTTATTTCAGATAGGTCAGAACCGTCCAAACCAAGTCGAGGGCGATTATCGAACAGAAATTCTATTTCGTACAAAAACTTTATCAAATGGCTTTTTCGTTTGTATCCAACTGAAGAAATGCTGATAAGGTTTTAACTCGAGCAAGTTGCCCCTGTTGATTCAATTCAGTAGTACTGAGATTTTCTGTTCTCAACTTCAGTGATAACTCACCAATTTCTTTGATATAAACAGTATAGACAGTTTCTCGGTGTAATTCATTTTCTTGTCGTTGTTCTTGGGCCTGTTGTTGAAAAGCAATTTCTAAATCATTCAAGCCATTCTGCTTGTTAATTTGATATTGTTGAATAGTGGTTACAATTGTAAAACACCGATGACAAATGGTCCAAAAAATGAACTAAGCATGTTAGCTATTTGGACTTTCAATAAGCCTTTAAAAAATAGTTATCGATATTTTTGTTTTGCATCGGTATCGTTTGGCATTGATGCAATAGATTTCGATTGATTTTTATCTGAGTGACTTTGAATTTTTGTTTATGAAGCATTACTGATCATTTTTCTCAACTACGAATGCATCAATAGATGGCATCAGATGCTTATTGTAGTGTTTCGTTTATAAAAACTAATAATCTTTCAAAATTTGAAAGCCCTTCAGGAATTGATATGATCGATCAATACTGCAAAAGTGACTAAGAGACGATGTACTATCATCGTATTACTGAGAAACAGTGCAAGTTTACCTGAAACAATTACATTTGCATGTGTTGTAGATAAAAATTAAATTTATCTTTGGAAAAAATGATGTTTCCAAAGTTAAAATCAAGGCAGTCTTTCTTCGAAACCAAACATAAACTTACTGTTGCTTTTTCGTCACTCATATGTCAACTTTTAATATCTATATTTCTGATTTAATACTCTCAGAAAAATGTAACTCACTCAATTGATATTATTTGCATGATGTTTTTTTTATTAGAAAAGTTATTTTGAGTTTGATATAAACTATCGTCGACAATTGACATGTATATTCATTGTCTGAAGAGTATGGAACAGCTATAGTAAATACAATAAAAATGAGAAGAAGGAAAATAAATTCTGTTGCATTGGCAACTATCAATATTAGTTTGAAAACTGTAAAAGTTGCCATACTTTCTGCAGAAATGCAAGTTTAAAATAGTATATCAAGGTAAAGAGTCATTTTAGGTTCCGCAGCTCGTGTCGAACTTAGAAAAAGGTTCGGTATTGAAACGATGTTTTTAGAGAGTACACTTGCTACTTTCAGTTTCTATATGTCTAGATGACACTGAGATATTATGCTAACAGAAACATGATGAATTCTTGCCAGTCAAAAGTAGAACTCAGAACTTTATCTATTCGATAAAAATATTAGAATGCATTACATAAGATACTCACTTTCATCATCATAGGATTGCTTTCAAGCCTAAAACCACGAAATTTATTGATTGAATATTTCATATGCTTTTCTTTTGATACATGTCATAGAGGATACTCATTCGGATTCACTCTAACTAAAAAATGTAGAGTTATATCTGTATTTGAAAAAGTTTTACAATCATTAAAAGTCAACATAACTCTGATTGTGTTGATCTGATCGTATTTGAATATATCATATTTTTCTGCAATGAAATGGTTCTTTCAGATTGTGGTCACTGATCAAACAAGCTTTTTAGATATTTCTGTGTTACAGTTCCTATTCCCATTGAAAACATTTTCTCTACCCTTAAGAGAGTTTCGAGTCCTTTCATATCGATATTTGAGATCAGTAAATTTAACTGTCTTGGTCTATCTGTTTTCCTAGCGCATTGAAGTCACACCCATATATAACCCATACATAAAACTACAGACATACCCACATACAATCACATCCACACTCATGGACACATCCAAGCATAATCACATCTAGTCTTAGACCTGCTCACACATCCCAACTTTCCACTTATTGCTTTTGATAACTCTTTTTAGTTGAGTTTTGCAGAGAATTTCGTCGATTTCCGTTTAAGAGAATTCAAGGCCAACTATTAAAGCTTGAAAGAGACATTTACAAGATACTTATTGTCTTCAAATGATGAGAAGTTAGTGTCTGCTGATACGTTTCACAATTGTTCTCTTTAGCAAGCATCATTCCTGTGGTTCATGTGATAATTCATTTATTTGTTTTCTCTTCGGATATTTACCAGTTAAAGGACCATTACTTGCTCTTTCTCTTATCCATAGGCAAGCGGACTGTTCAAATATAGCCACTAATTCGAAGGGCGTAAAATATTTGACTTGGTAAATGAAACCTTTAGTTTCTTCACATAAGCGTTTCATCTTTTGCAATTCTATACGTTCTTGAGAAGTTTTTAATAGACGGGAATCTGGCAAAAATGAAAGCAAGTCGATTCGAACTTTCGACTTTTTTGCTGAATAGTATAGGTCTTTGAAGTTTATGTTACTCTTGCTGTTGACACCGTTTGTAATACAAATGATCAATTTATCGGGTTTGTGAATTGCCTCACAGTTTTCGCGTTGGTATTTCAAGATATAATCAATGCCCGTCTGAATAGCGTCATACAGACGAGTTGAGTTTTGTCTATGATAATTCAAGTTGACAACAGCTTGTTCGAACTTATCAGTGTCTTGTGTGATTGGACACACTATTCTAATTTGAGAGCCGAATTGAATAAGTCCAAAAGCATGCTCATAGAGTGACGATTCAAGATTTTGACTGAGTATATTAAGTATTGAATTGACATTTCGTCTTGATGTGGGCTGGTCACTTTTCTCAACATGTTGGTACAACGTGAATTCACTTACATCGAGTAATATTAGTGTAATCTGATCAATTGGTCTTGTCAATATCAAACGAGAATCTTGTTGAACACGACAAATACGTAACCAAGACTGTAACAAGAGGGGTAGCGGATTGATGTTTGGTCCATCTCGATGTATATCATAAATATCCTTATTTGTCACACGATCTCTTGATCTCATTGGATCAAACAAATGTATAAGTTTACTGATTTTTGTAGCTTCCTTATGTTGTTCGTGACAGAATGCTAGACAAATCTGTTTATCTTTTAATAGAACAATTTGATCATGTATGCCACTGCGAATATCTTTGCGAGTCTTTAATAGGAACATTGGATAATCGGACACCATCTTGTCGAACAATTCCATTAATTGTGAATGAGTTAATCTCTTCATGTATTTAACAGATGGTGCTTGAGTCTGTTTAAGAACGGTGTACACTCTTGCATCACAATGAGAACTGACAGCATATTGTGAAACATTCTTCAAATGTTTGATGAAAAACAATAAATCGGTTTGACTTGTGATTGTTCTCTCGTTCATTATCGTTCGTTCACAAAGAATACTTGAGTCTTCATCAAAACTACCTTTAGTTGCAGAGTTGTCAATATGGTAACTTTCTTCGTCCTTTATACAACGGCTAAGATCGTAAGTAGTAAATGACTGGACCTAACCATCTATGTTGACACATTGTTCCAATAACCAGCAGATTAGATTAGGCATGAAAGTGCCCAGTATAGTTGGTTCAATATCTTCTGGACAAAATTCACGGAGAAGATATAACAATGCATCGGAGAGAACAGCTTTTTCAAATGCAAACATTTTACTTTGTAATGCATGTACGAGCGCCGTTACCGCAGGTAGAAAAAAATACTGTTGAATAAGGATGAAGAACTTCACTTCAAGTTGCTGACGTCGATGAGCTTCATCTTTCGGTGGCTGTCGAAAATATTGGCGAAGAGCAAAGAGACTCGTGAGAATCATACTGTGGGCTACTGGATCTTGAGGCGCTGGAAAAGCATGGGCAATCCACCAGTGAGAATGGGCGAATATTTCTCTTGGTTCTTTCTGGTATGCATAAATATACTCAGATTCTGTCTGTGGAAGAAAATATATGAAAAAATGCAGATTTTGTTCATCTATCGAGGACGATTTAAATTGAAGAAAACTTTCCAAAGCTTCATTTTCGATTCTGATGTCACTGAATATATGCATCCGATTATTAAAGAGTAATGGAAATATCCTTTTAGTTTCAGTGTACGCTGTTTCATTTTTACAAATATCATCAATAGACTGCCATAGGTTTTGTAGTGTCGCAGTTACGTGAACCCGCATAGTATACACCTTGGTAAGCGATACTACTTTCACAATGACTGACTGCTCACCAGAGCTGATCCCGTCTTTGAAAACAGTATCTTGAACTACTGAATTCCGTCCCATATGTAATGGAACTTGGAACTCATCACGTAAGTGATTACTTTGAATCGTGTCCACCCTGTGACACATTTCTGATTTTAGAGTAGCAGTTGAAGTAGTATATGGTATCACTTCCTCAGCATTGACCATCGCTTCGATACTGGATCGTCCAAAATCATCAGTAATTATAGAAGATGTACGATTTGAAAAATGTTCAACAACAGTGGCTGTCGGATTAGCTATTTGAAGAATATGATTATCCGCATATATTTTACTCATAAGTTTTTTACTTTGTCGGTTTCCATCTCCTTTAGTGTCATTTATGGGCGATACTGATCGCCAGTGTTGATCAGTCCAAGCATTGTACATTACTACCGTGTTGTGTGATTCAGTACGTATTTTATCCCCGACAGAAGTATCAGTGAGGTCTATTCGAGGTATTTCAGATACTAGTATAGGTTGAGTAGAAATTGAGCATTCATCTTCAATAAGATGAGACTTGGGACGTATTCGCAGCGGTTGAGCCGAGTCAATGCGTTGATCAATGAAAGATGAATTAGATGGTAGTATGGCTCCCTTGTATGTTAAATCAAAATCGTATTCGATCTTGAATATGCGTCGAATTTCTTGTTCAATCGATGAAATTGATGCATATGCATTCTGTAATGTTCTTCGATAAAGTTTATCGTTGATGACAATTGTGTAAACTGCTGAAGAAGAAGGAAAGCTCAACACCATGACGAAAAATTGTTTAATTTGATTATCTAGAATTATTATAAAATTTTCCTTGAACAGCAGTACTCTAAGATGCGCCGATCATATCAGCAGTGCTATTGATTTCGGATTGCATTACTAAAGTGCACATTAGCAAATAAATGGAAAATGAACAACAATAGCTTAGTAACTGTAAATCACTATCAAGTTTGAAAAAAATATTTTTGAGATCCCGCATTGGAAACTAGAAAATGCAACGAATTGTGGAAAATAGCTCTGTAATTAAAGAGGGGGAAGCCACAAAATTTTGCCTTCAAAGCTTATACTCACTATTTTCTTCGAAAATATATGTGAGTTCCACAAAAAGACAAAAACATGTGTAGGATATTGCCTCTATTCACCGATTCAGTGTAATGTATTAAAATATTCTTTTATATTATTTTACATTAAGTTTTGCAATAACTTTAGGTTCAACGATTGTTTCTCGGTTGTAATATTTTCATTAAAAAAACTGCAAAAATTTTGTCGCATCCGGTTATTCTAGTTTTACGCATTGAGTCCTACAGAAGTAACCAAAAGAATTTTTCCATAAGAAAAGCAGTCGAGAAAGCCTATGATGACTGAAGAATTTCCGTCTTTTCTTCATTGAGAAAATCAGATTTTTTTCAGCTTTATATGAAAAAACAGCGTGGAAAACATTCTAACTAATTGTTATATATGTAGCTCGATGGACTCTATTCAACCACATTCACATTGCGAAGAGGAAATTCTCCTCAAGTTTGAAGTTGAACACATCTAAGAATCACTAGGCCAAAGCTACTCGGTAGTAGAAAAGAGATGTACAATAATGCAAGTTAAACGAGCAATTCTTCAAAACGCTTACAATAGTCTGTTTATGTTGCATAAGAATACATTTTGCGCCAAATAAAAACATCAAATTTGAGTGACTACTTTTTGGCGAAGGAAGAATAAAGGCCACCTTTCTTTTCTCTATTGGTAGACGTGTGCGAAGTTAATCCCATTTCTGAAAAGTAAACAGAGTTGGCCAACACTATAATGGTCTTTTATTTAAGCATTCACAACATCACTAGAAAAAAATAAGCATTCAACAGACGCCGACTAACTTCTTTCTAAAATAAAATCAATGCATTGACGTTTACTTTGTCGAAACACAATGGTAACGTCAACATAAACTGTGTTGAATCGAAATCCTAGATATATAGCTGTACAAAATAATGCGTCAAGAAATTCGACTGGCGTGATTTGAGTTTTGTTTCACTTTAAATTGAATTTGATATTAAAAATTTGTTGAACGAACATATGGAAAATCTATCTTATTCGAATCCTTTGTAGAAATACTTTTTGAAGTAAATAGTCGTTAATAATGGATGATTTCCGATGGAACAATCTCTTGTGTTTTTATCTTTACTATTTATTCAATCTTTTCTTTGACCTCCACTCATACATAGTGTATGATGGATGTTTGCAACTACTTTCACATCGTTGTGATGATAATTTTTACTAGATTCTATAAATAATAGGAAGTACGATGATAATTTATTGAACGCATCAGATAAAAATTAATCAACAACAATAACATTTTATCGTGTTTGGTTTTCTTTAGTCAATGATAATGACTTTGATACATGAACTATTGCTGGACAAACAGCTTGAAAGAAGAGTCAACTTCAATAAAAATGTTAGCAACAGTAAAGACGAGAGATATCGTTGAAATAGCATCTCTAAGAGCAGTTAATAGTTCTGGTCTAGGTATTTATCCATTATTTTTGTTTTGACATAATATATTATATTTACTCATGAGACACCAGAAAGAAACTCCTATTATTGTATGAATAAAAGCAAAATTTTAAACACTAATTTCTGTTCTCTAGATAAGTTATTTTAGCTTTGTATCTATTGACCATAGCAACAATCTTCAGTCAAGAAAGAAGTACGGATTTATTCGTCTGCAATTCAGTCTGCTATATTAATTGAAAAATGATAACATACAATAGTCTTCGAGAACGTCAGCGGATATTGCATTGTTCGTCTTATAGGTGGCACTAGATATATGTTATATAATTGAATAGCAAAAGAAGAAAAGTCAGTTGATATTTTAACCACTATGACTCAAAGAACTGTTCACTTACTCGATTTACCTGACGAAATATTACTTATTATTATGAAAAAACTCCGTTCCATAGATGCTCTTTATTCATTGTTAGGTGTTAATAGGCGGCTTGATCGAATGGCAAGAAGTATTGACAGAACTAAGTTTATAAAATTTTCGTTTATGTCAAACTATCAACTCTCTTCAATTGATGATGTTAAACTTAATCGATTCTGTGATGAAATATTGCCTAAAATAAATTGTAAGATTGTAGGACTTAGTCTTGCATTACATTCTATGGAACGTATTCTGCTTGCTAGTCAATATCCTAATCTTACAGTGCTTGTCATTGCAATTGATTCACCGAACATACTTTTAAATTATTTAACAGGTAAACAATAGTCTTTGATCATCATCATATAATCAATATTTATTTAATCATATTATTAGAGGAATCACCAATTGCTTGTTTGTTACAAAAGCAGATCAGAGACATTACTGTTATGACTACACATGAAGTGTTTACAAATGAATTGTTTACAAATACATGTGTACGTATTCTTGCCATTTGTACAAACTTGTTTCATTTGAATATGAATCGATGGATAAAAGGCGATACTACTCAACTTTCACTTTGTCAACAACCGCTGAATATTTGTTGTTCTTCACGTTTGCGTAATCTATCTATTAAGGTGGAAACTTTTGATGATTGTCTTTGTTTACTGGATGGTCGTCTGGATAACTTATTTTCATTCACTGTAAACATTAATTTTATCAAGAGATCATCAATATTTGCTGATAGTCAAGTAGGTATAATTTTATTTAGAGTCCAATATATGTATTATAAGCATTATGAATAGACTATGTTACGTAGATTATTTCATTTTTTGTTTTTATTTTATTTTTTTTTTTAGAAAGTTTTATCTAATCTAAAAGAATTCTCTTTGACTAGTGTTATGCATACAAATGCGTATGATTGTCGAATATTGTCACTTCTTCGTCGAATGCCAAATTTGAATAAACTGACACTATCACTTAATGTAATGCGATTAACAGTTATCGATGGTATTCATCTTGATGAAAAAATTCTTATTCATATGTTATATTTAAATACATTCATATTTCACATTTGTACAATCATATCGACTTCAGAAACCAATTATTTCTTATCACCTAATTATATTCGAAATACATTTAATAATTGGAAATATTCGCCAGTTAGTTGTTATATAGATCATTTTTCAGATGGATTTACTTATTGTAATATTTATTCAATAACATGTCAAATGACTCGTTTCATGCATCTTACTAATAGTTCTCGTGGTTATCATTTTCAATTTGTTACCTATTTAACGTTGTACGATATACGTCCATTTGAACATGATTTTTTTGAATGGATATCTCGAGCTTTTCCATTACTTGAATACTTGTTAATCCATAATTCCATACCACAAGAAAATAAATGCGAAATGGAATCAATTCATAACAAAAAAATGTATTCAAATATATCATATTTACATCTAACTCGACTTCGTCTTGATGATGCGCATATTGATTATGCTGATCAATTTCTACGTCATACAAATGCATATGTTCCACGTCTTCAATCACTTGGAATACAATACGAAAAATTAGTTACTGTTACGAACAATTTTACAAATACTGTAACACGACTCAATTGTAGTAAAATCAAGCAAGTCATATTTGATGAATTACTTGTTCATCGAGAACATTTTTATCTTTATTTTCCTTCTTTGATAAAATAATTTTATTAAAAAATTCATCTATCATTGAAATAAAATCGATGAAATCAATACATCTAATTGACATGTTTAATAGAATAAATGAAAAGCTATGTATTTCCATGTTTTTTATTTAAGGAGAGCAGCATTTATGACTTTATCTCTATGATCTATTTCACCGTTGAACAACCATGGACATTTTTTGAATACCTTTGGGATGTGGGTGGAAATGCTAGCTTTTTCTTCAATCATCATAGCATTGATAGACACCCACATTCACACCCAAAATCGATATTTATGTCGAAGAACTAAATGATAGATCTTAAAATTCTTTTCAGTTGATCTATTTGGATTTAAACCATCGTTCTGATGGAAGTACTACTAAAATAAAGATTTAATAGAGCATTTTGAAAGTATTGAAGCATTATAATCAAAATAGATTCTATTGACGATTTTTAATAAAAATTTTAGTAGAAAAAACAAATTCCAACGACCAATAAAACATATCATAAAGACAAAGGGGGCTAAAAAAAACTTTCAAAATATATTAAAATAATCTTCAAAACTCATCATGTATCTAAGAAGAAAAGTGACTGACATTTTTCATGGACTTCATAAAATGGTAGAGCTATGTCAACTCTAGATAGTACTAAAACCTGAGTTATTTCTCTCTTTTTATTTCAAACCTTTCAAAAATTGCCCATAACCATGTTACTTGGAAATGAACTTTAGTTCAATATCGATTGCTCTTTGGATATAAGAGATAGGTTTTATTTTGTTCTTGCAAAACTTGAGTCAATTAGTAATAGTTCTTCCAATTATATTATGGATTGTGATTTATAATTTCCTGATATGGAAAAACGTATTATGCCTAAATCAACGAACAATTTCGAAATCTTTGTTACAAGATTCTAAGCCAATTCAAAACAGAAAAAAATAGTATTAATTAACTAGGTTCTTCTAAAAAAAGTTACTTTCTCACACCCATAATGCATGATGGATGTTTTGTTGATCGATTTTCAAACAATGATAAATACAGTTGTAACTTATGAATCAATGTAAATCTATTTTGGATCTTTCAAAAAAATATTCAAACAATGGATTTGGATCATTCAACAATTGATGAGTTATCAATTCTTACGATGAAGCATTAAGATAGGTGATCTTTTAAGCTCGCCGGGAATCATAAATTGTTCGCTTATTTAGTTTTTTTAAGTATTCTGTAATGGAATTAAATCCTTTTGTTTGCAATATATGATTGAGAAATCTGTTTTTTTTGTACTATTTGCTTTGACATTTACAGACGATTCTATCCTTAAAAATTTATTGTTTTGATCACTTTGAGTAACGTTGCAATTTTTTAAAAATTTACTGGTTGAAAATCGTTTGATCGTGATAATGATGACGTTTATAACCGTTATACAATTTTTATCAGTTTAAAAAAGGTAATATATTTAATTTACTTCGACACTTTAATTATCTTTCTCTGTTCACATACCAACACATAGTTGATTCAAAGTAAAGTCATTTTTGTCTAATTCAGCTCGTATTTTGATCATGTCTGCTCTCATAATATAACGCCTGATTTTTTTAATTGATGCCCATTCGAAGAAATTCAATGAGATCTGTAATTGTATATCGCACTATTGCAGAATATAGTTACCTGTTTTGCTTTCTATGATTCTATGCATATCTAGTTGCGATATTAAACTAATTAGTAATTAAGGATTTATTTCATGAGAATTAAAAGGAATACAATGAAATGGTGAAGATAATATTGTAGACTTAACAAAATTACAATGAAAAGATGAAGAAATGGAACGTTGGCTTCACCATGAATGTATTTAAATAAATAATCATACAATTACAATTACATTAGACAACAGATGCACATTGGACAAAATAAATAGAAACAACAACTATATACAAAGTTTTAATTTGATGTCATAATTTCAATCTTCATGTGATATAAGAATTGAAACTCTTCTTATAAGCAAGACTCATTCATACACATATTCATTCACCTGGCTGTTGGATCACGAGCGCGTTCAATCGTATGAACTCGATTGTGAGAATAGCATGATGACATTTTAATAATTAATTGAATAAATTCTTTTCTAAAGGCACGAGCCGAAAAAAAATACAAGAAAAATGGTGTTGCATAGGTAATTTGAAATACAACTCGACAAATGAAAAAAACCGAGTAAAAACTTGATGTTGGTTGATAAATGCTGGGAAAAGACAAAGGTAGACTGACTGCACATATTGGTAAAGTAAGCAATAATTGAACACCTACTTGAACAAGAAGCATTCGAACAAGTTGATTTTCAGTTCGGCGATAATTTGACGATCTTGAAAGCATCATGCGATATCGTTTTACATTACATATAGTCATACAACCAAAGAATAACATGAGAAAAGGTGCTAAACAAGAGAAAAGTATAAATTGAAAAATACCGTACACCTGAACAAAAACTGAATTTCCTCGAATACGACAGCCAACTGCCTCGTTCGTATCTATATTAGCCGTTACGAGTGATATGATAAACAAGAATGAAAAAAATATAATAATAATAATGATCAGCCATTTAGCTGTGCGGACATTACTGAAGGTACGCCGTTGTGCATTTGATGAACTCATACACCATCTGTCGATTGACGCAAGTACAATGAAAGATAATGATAATGCCGATAGAAGACTACCAAAATAAGTAACGAGTTTACATGAGATTAACGATCGAATACTTAATTTTATTTGATATCCATCACCCAATAGACTAACTACGAGAATACTGGTCGAATATATTAAATTATTCAGAGAAAGTGAAATAAAATAAAGAGAGCATGCATGTTTTCGGATTTTATATTGGCCAAGTGTAGCTATGTTCAATGAGTTGCCTGTCAGACTGACAAAGACAATCATAGGAAGTCCTATTTTAGAAAAATAAATACTGACTTTCCCTAATAAATCAGACATGGTTTTTGCGATGTAACTATAAAACGTATGAATGTTTTCTTATGAATAACACTTCCTAATAACAAAAGACATCATTATTGACGTTTTTTCCCCCTTATAAATATTATCTTTGAGAAAGGTATCAGACTTCTTCTAATTAAAAAACTACTTGCTTTTTGATGATATTGTCAAAGGTAATATAATCTGCAAACGATAAGCTGATGAGCAAATGTAATTGTATGAAACAGACAAAAGATAATTAGAAAGATGAGCCTCAAAACTGGAAATACTAGAACTTGTTGTATTTGATAATATGTGAATCAAAGAAAAGAAATAGATTTTTGAAATTCAGAGTGTCTAATAATCACACAGGAGAGTAGCCACCAATTTTTCAAGAAAGGTGCACACCAGTAGGAGAATAATTTTTTGTTTCGTAAAAAGATTTTTTATTCGTACATATTACATCTTATAAAACTGAAAGGTATGAATTCCGCATAGCGCTTGTTAATCTTTCTCTAACAAATAAAAATTGTGAACACCAATCGAAACTTGTTGATCGATTTCGGTAAACCATTAACCATTTGCCCATAAAAATCAGACTGATACCTGATAATGAACTGGCCAGCTTTCTTTCAGATTAAGATTTTGAGTTCAACCAGCTGATTTTTACAAATAAGCAAGCTCAATAAATTCTTCTGTTTTTTTCGAAAACGTTTCTAGAGGAAAACTTGGTTTTTTTAATTTAAGCAGAAATAGAAATATTCTGCTTGAATCAAAATTAATTGAAGTTTCGAAGAACGAGTCTATCGCATATTGAGTTGTTGTGTTAAAATAATAATAAAAATATTAATATTCATTTTGTCACTGAATCAACCGTCAAAATATTTTTCTGAGGGAATGTTTCTATTAAAATTCACTTTGGTTATATGTTGGTGAGCTTTGGAGTCTTCTTGCAGCGTTAACTTGGCTTTGATTATCAGCCATGAAGTAATGTCAACGTCATTTTTTTGCAAGGAAAAAAAATAGAAATTGATTGCTTGTGTGTATTCTCTTCGAGAATATAGAAATATGCGTAATTAAAAATAGAAAACCCAGTATGGAGTAAAAAGTTTCTGAATAAAACGTATAGAGTACTTATGATATAAAAAAATGCCTTGTATGAATTTATGGAGGACGTACATTGAAGCGATTAATAGCCTATTATTGAATCAATTCTTTGTACTATATATTAGGCCTGCTCGATCTAAAATACTAGTATTTGCCACTTGCTAATAATTTAACAGAAAATTAGAAATACTAAGAGTATTTTCGTAACTTCTCTCATTCTCATCCTTGTGACTCTCATAGTCATCTCGCTTGCCAGCAAGCCGAGGTTAAAACGAAAGCTAGCGTCCACTGCTTGTTCTTTTTTCTCATCACTGCTTGCAGTGTACACTATCTTTCTTTTTACTCACATGCCCACACTTAATTGCCATATTACAAATAGAAAATGAATATTTTCTTTTTTACCTTTAGATTCATATCGATTACATATAGATAGGGAGTTATATAGTACAGAGAAAATTAATATTTTCTTTTTTTCTATTTAGCTGTGTATTGACGAAACACAAATGGTAATGTGTATGAAAAATAATGAATTACTTCTTTTCACATTTGGGTTCTTCTCTCAGCGTCGTTCGAAACATATTGTTTAGTGAAATTCTCGATGGAGTTTTATGACGCCTTTCAAGGTTGCAAAATCTGTTCAGTCGTCTTTAAGGTTTACATGAGCACGAAAACCTGAAGTTTGTTTATGAGATTAGCATCCTATGTAAAAGAAAAAGTGGAAGAAAACCACTTTGACATACTTTTAATATTAATAAAGTACAAAAAAAGTAACTTTTTCTTAGTATTTTTCACTTTTTCTAGTACATTTCACTACTTTTCTCAGTTTCAGAATTACTTAGTAGTACTTTCTGGATTTCCGAAATATTCTATGTTATTTGTTTTACTTTTCAAAATATTAAACAGTACTTTTAGTATTTATGACGCATTTATGATTAATTTTTCAAATTTTCAACGTACTCTATAGTACTTTAAGACTACTACGAAGTACAAATAGTAGTTTTTCGATCTATGACGTATTGAATATTAGTTTTTAAACTTTTCGAAGCAATCTGTAGTGCTATTTGTATTTGCGAAGTATTTAATATTGATTTTTATATTTTTAAAACTGCTTAGAAGTATTTGCACAATATGAAGAAGTCCTTGATAGTATTTTCTGTATTAGTGCAAAAGCATTCTGTAGGGATTATTCAAGCTGCAGTTACTTAATTCAATATGTATGACGTGCGATAGCATCAATCAGTTATAATAGGGAATAGTGTTTTCCCTTTTGTAGACCTTTTCCGTTTAAAACAATGATATGCTGTAAATAGAATTTTTTTCTCATTTCTGAAGTGTTTGCTGTAGATAAAATTTAGGTAAAATTTCTTTGAATGAAATCGGTTATAATATCATAAAATTGAAAATCCAACATTTTATATAAATCATCGTGTAGCTTCGTTTTATAATTTATTACCTGTAACTAGTATCTCATTAGTTTTGCTTTCCAACACATAACAAAAAACAATGTATGCTTGCTATAATAGAACTTCTAATGTCTGTAAATAATGACGGCGCCACATGTTTGTTTCTACGGAGAACTTGTTCGAAACGACAATGTGAAAATAATAAACTATGATTAATAACTAAAACCTTTTTTTTTTATATCCAAAATGAATTTAATAGCAGAAAGAACTTAATAGCCACAATTCCATCTTATACATCTTTCTCTCTTTAACAACAACCTAAATTGTACAGTTTTAAGTCAAAAAAAATGCGAGTATGATATTTATGTAGAGCTTGAAAAGTTACAGATATGATGTTCGAGTAGAGCGTGAAAAGTTACATGTTTGGCTTTTCTCAGGCTGACAGGTGGACGTGTACGCAACAGTCAGGTTGATTTATAGACTAATTTATGTATGAGGATCGAGAAGTATAAATACGCGGTGTTCAAATCGTTTCGCTTCATTTGATCGAGAAATACGGTTCAAGGTGGATACTTTTAAATATTTTATATAGTGCTAGTAAGTACTTTTTTAAATAATATTATTTAGTGCAATATAACTTTCGTACGTCATAGTGCAATGTAATATCTTTTTGATCAAAAATCCGTTTAAAGTTATGCAGATACCGTTTTAGGAAGGATGATGGAGACTGAGAATTTACCCACAGACAGTTATATTGGTGAGTAGAATGCTTTGAGAATTTCAGCATAAAAAGATATTTCTTTCTCGAGGTATTAAAGCCTTAGAAATCACCCACATCCCACGAAAGATGCTATATTTTCCTGTTTTGGGAGACTTCAATGTCTAGGCAAGGCAACATTCTTCTGAGCTGAGATTTTCAAGACATCCTAGTCACCAATAGACTTGTCTGTGAATTAAATCTCAGATTGGTATATACCATGCCAAAGACCAAAGTTTCGATAAAATGCTTATAACTCTGGACCGAAGAACTAAGAGGACATATTCTTTTGGAATTTGTCATATCTCACTGGAATCTGCTAATATCCAGTATTAGAACTCAGAGCCAATTGGACAATTGAAAATGATCCCTCATCCATAAGATCCTAGTGGCAAAAGTATTTTTTAGTATTATCAGAAGAAATGATACTTTTTGATACTATAAAAAGTAATAAAGAGTACTTTTTACTCATAAGTATACTGATAGCTACTGACAAAGGGTTGCCTTACAAGTATTTTTGTAACTTTTTTTGTGAAACATAATTGGTAATGAGTGTTGAAGTATATAGCGAGAAATTTGGACTTCTCCCATCCTCCACACAGACCATGATAGACGGACAGAATATCCAGGTTTTCTGGCGACACAAATTGTGACAGACAAACACAAAATTCATAAAGTTTCTAACTGTCATCAAGACCTACGCGGCTAAACTCTTTCATGATTTACAAGGGCATGTTTTATCTAGATACTGCTCTAATCCTAGTATTAATATTCTTTCTTCGCGTCATGGCCTCCATTGTCGATTCTCACATCTTCAAGGATATTTTTGGCACTGCTGCTATGCGTAGTATGTACAAGCATAATAAGTGTTCAATACTTTTATCTTTATATTTATATTTTTCTTCATCAGATCTTTGGTCTGATGAGGCACGCACTGCATATTACTTGAAATGGGAAATTGCATTGGCCAAGGTCCAAGCTAAACTCAAAATTATTCCTCAGGAAGCTTGTGATGAGATTGTTGCCAAGGCCAAGCTCGAAAACATTGATTTCAACAAGCTCAAACAGCAGACTGAACTGATTGGTTATCCTGTATTGGGCGTTGTGCAGCAGATTGTTTCTATCTGTCGCGACGGTCTTGGTGAGTGGTGTCATTGGGGTGCCACCACTCAGGACATCACAGACAGTGCCACTGTTATGGCTATACGCGACTCTCTTAATATCATCGAAGCTGATCTGGACCACATTATGGCCAGTATAGCCCAGTTGGCTGAGGATCACCGCTTGACACCGAGTAAGCTCTCTCTGTCTCTCTCTCTCTGTATTGTATTCTATTATATAAATCGTTAATGATGGTTTTACTAGTGGCTGGTCGTAGCAACTTACAACAAGCTGTACCTATCAGCTTTGGTTTCAAGATGGCCCGTCTCTTGGCTACTCTCCAGCGTCACAAGGAGCGTATAGAGGAAATTCGCAAGCGTGCTTTGACTTTGGAGTTTGGAGGTGCTGCTGGTACCCTTGCCACCTTGGACGATAGTGTGGCATTGAAGTGTCAGGCAGAGCTGGCACGTGAATTGGGTTTGGCTCAACCTGAGATTGCGTGGCACACGGAGCGCGATCGTATTGCTGAATTAGGTGCCTTTCTGGCCATTCTCTGTGGTACTTTGTCTAAGAACGCTATGGACATCAAGGTAAAAGAAAGAGAGAAGCAAATTTCTTTTGAATGCACACACATGTGTTATCGGCTTTTATTTTTGATGTAGTTGATGATGCAAACCGAAATTGGAGAAGTTTCTGAACCTTACATTCCTCATCGTGGATCGAGCTCCACAATGCCAAATAAGTTTAATCCGATTAGTTGTGCATACATTCACGCATTGGCTGCCACTGTCCGTCAACATTCAGCCGCTCTTATGGATGCTATGGTTGAAGATCATGAGCGCTCTACTGGTCCTTGGGAGATTGGTGAGTTTCTTAGTTTTGTGTAATGAACTCTTCTCCTTAATAGAAGACTTTGGATCCTCTATTAGGACCAAGCGTACAAATTTCAGAAAGTCTTCTATTACATCAAAGTTTTCTAAAAATTATGCAAGACGAAATAACGCAAAACTACCGTGGAGAGTTCAGGTATAGCATTTGTCACTCTTCTATGAAAGAAATAGTCGTATTTTTCGTGCCTTTCAAACACCCCGTCTTAAATGAACACCTCGAATCTTCTATTAATATACAGCCAACAAATCTAGAGAGTTGTGAGGTTCTTCTAACAATCACTAAGCAAAAAATTTCGAAAAAATAAGATGGTTTCAAAAGTTTGCCACACGATAATGCTGACAGTGGTCTTCACCGCAGCTTTTCGGATAGAAAATCACAGTCATAGTTTCACAAATGTCAGAAATCATTGTGATCCATCTCAGTTGCGGAAAAATTCCAACTGAAGGGGTGTACAGGTGAAAATCTTCTTGTGAAAAAATTGCTGAGAGATACCACAGTCAGTTGTGAAAAATATTGTTCGATTTAGGTTCTTCTTAGTCTCTTACCAGGGAGCTACCTCAAGTGACACCTACTGTTCGAGTTCATATGGAACCCGTAAGGAAGTCTCAGTGAGACTAATAAAAACCTAAAAGGCATTGTTCCAATGGATCTTTGAAGCCTAGCTATGACAGTTTTACTGATTTTTCGACCAAGTTTTCCATATTTACCAAAAAATCAAATAGTGAAATGTCGATCTGAGATTTTGCCCATAGATGGATCTAATAATGCTCAGAATATCCTGGAAGTTTCAGCCGAAAAGAATGTTTCTTTGTCGAGATATTGAATGATTGGAAATATTCGCTTGTGCCAGTCAAGGCACAAGAGTCCAATTTATTTAAAAATTCTAATATTTTGACACAGGAACATTCTTTTCCGCTGAAGTTTTCAGAATATTCTAGCTATCATTAGACCTATCTATGAGCAAAATTTCAGATTAATACTTCATTATTTGATTTTTTGATAGATATCTAAGAATTGGGTGAAAATTTAGTAAAACTGTTATAGCCAGATTCCAAAGACTCATAAAGACAAAGCGTTGTAGGTTTTTGCTAGTCTTACTGACGCCTTCTTACGAGCTCAATATTAGCTTAAACAGAAGGTACCACTTGAGATGGTCCCTCCCTTAGGGGTTTTTCAAAAACATTTCTCGAAAATTCTTCGATTAAGAAGACTAAGCGCTAGTCATGAATACAACCTTCAAGTAAAACAAAAATATGAAATCTGTGAAAACTGGTCGTACTAGAAGAACCAGGTCTTCTATCACGGTTATCTTACCAAAACCTCAGCTGGAATCTTCTATTTAAATGAGGAATTTATGTGAATCTACTTGATATCCTATTCTCCCATTTCAACTTTTTTCTTTTCATTTAGAATGGATCATTCTGCCGGAAGCCTTCATCCTGACGGCTGGTGCCTTAAGTCAGACTAAGTCAATGATGGCTGGTTTACAGGTCTATCCCAAGAACATGATGCGTAACTTGAACCTGACAAAGGGTCTCATTGCGTCTGAGTCTGTCATGATGGGTCTCAGTCCAAAACTAGGTCGTCAATCTGCTCACGATCTCATGTACGCTCACTGCCGTCGCGCTTTCCTTGAAGATCGGATGTTGATTGATTTACTCAAAGAGGACAAAGATATTTCGGCTGTTTTATCTGATTCTGAGCTCGAACATCTCTGTGATCCTGCAAATTATCTCGGTTTGAGCGGATTGATGGTTGATAACGTTCTCAATACCTACAAAAAGAATGTTATGCATGTGAATAAAACTAAAGTTTCATATAATACCGATCACTAACTATATTCCTCTAACGAACTAATAAAGCATTGCATAGAAATTATTATTTGGGAGTGGAATTTCAGAATTAGAGAAGTATGCAGACCCATACCCTTTTTTTTTCACGATTTCACTATAAACTAATGCACTGATTTAAAGTCATTTACCTAATTTATGGTTAGATCCAGTACGATAATCGGCACAACGGTAGTGAGCTTTTGCCATTTACCAAATCTCACTCTGCTGGTTATTTAGATTGACTTGATTTAAGAGAATGTACTACCAATGCTCAGTGTTCTCAAACAACAGTGATTTCATCATCGTTTGAACATCTCTCTAGTATAGCGAGTTCTTTTTGTGCCAATTTCAAATTTATGATTTATTCGAACAAACACCAGAGCTTTGATGTCTTTCGATAACTTGAAGCAGTTATTGTTATTTTCATTGCATAAACGTCCATGTTTCATTATTAATAAAATTGAATATGCAATATATCCTTGAACACAGAGACGAACAAGTAAAGTTTCTACAAACGATGCCAAATTTATATCGATTGACAATCGATCTAACGGCCATTTATATAGATGTGTACGAATGGAAATTATTAATTTCTAATCAGCTGCCCAAATTGAAAATATTTCAATTGAGAAATCCCTAAAGACTTTGACAAGGAGCGAAGAAAAATCAAGTTGATGATATTCTCATCACATTTCAATCTCCATTTTGGCTTGAGAAACATCAGTGATTTGTTCAATATGATTGACGTTCACACATGAAAAATCGTGGCCTCTTACTTTACACATTACTATACTCATTTGATGATTTTCATCTTGATCATCCTATCCAATGTTGCTCGACTTCTTTCGAATATAATATTGATCGATCATATAATCACGTACGCAAACTTCATTGGAATTTTCTACTTTGGAATACGAAAATGTCGATTGTATCTTATATCTGTTTTCTGTAACTTGCCGCATTTGAGTATTCAGTTTCTGATCGATGACAGCTTTTGGGTCATTGCTTTGAGTATCATGGCAATGTTCAATCATTTGATATCATTAGAAATTTTCAACTACGATTGAAATATTGAACATGACCGAGAATAGCTTCAACAAGTGCTTGACAGTGTGCCTCATCTACATTTAATAAAGTTTGTTCACTGTTGCTCTATTTCCCTAATGTCATCACTTCTTGATACAAATTCTTCAATTCATATCGATGCAAAAAGTTACACACGTTATGACAGGGGTAAACAATGTGAGACACTTTTTATAGACGTTGAAAATTTAATATGTACACCTGATCCTGTGAAAACCATGACCAACATGGGAGCATTATATGTCTGGCATGTAAGATGTTTGAATTTTCCAGAAACATTCACAATGGAGGAATTTGTTGAATGTTTACGAAATTTTATCTCGTCAATATGCACGATTGTCGAAGACTCTGTTAATTGTAACTGTATTAGTTCGTGAATTCGTTAACAAGAAAATGGATATTCGTACTTAAATATCGACAAGTTCCAAGTAGAACATAAAGGATCTGAATTAACTTCACTGATTATGTTAGTCCCTCTTTTAGAAATGAACGATATGATGTTTACACTCCAGAACAAATAAAAGTGTCAATTGGCGAAAAAAAGTGACATATATTTTCTATGAAACATCAGCAATGATAATGTACGAATATTAGCAGAATATGTGAATATTCTCAAACTTCAGAGTGACACAATCATTCAATAAAGATAGTCCCAGTTTCTCTAGCCACTAGAATTATATTTGACCCTTACTCTCACGCTTATGATTTCGAAACTATAAGAGAGTGACATATTTACATGATGTAGACTTTTTCCAATCAAATACCATTACATTTCATATATTTCTTGTCTTCATCACTAGAAATACGAAAGAAATCAATTCATTCCGATGCAAGTACACTTTTTCTCTTGTCATTGTACATGTTTTATATTTTGTTCTTTACTCCTTAGTCAGCATGGCCTCACTGTGAGTGGAAAAAAAAACAAGACGTATGTGAATGAGCCTTTTCTTCATCTTAAGACACGCCCTTACTAATGAAGTGACGACATTGTTCACTGAAAAAACGATTCTCACTGTATCTACGATTGCTAAAATCATCGTTTGGCAAATAACATTATTGTTGATGTCACACAAATGCACTAGAATCCTGCAGGACAAACTTTTTATGTCACGTATCCAGATTTTTCCTTTAGATGAAAAGCAGCTGACAGCAGAGTGTAGTAGCCAACTTATTGTTTTTCATCTGCTTAGTTGGTCATTAAAAAAAAAATCTTTTTCATCGTTTTCTTGACGCATTTGTCACTACTCAAGTCAACCGCTCATTCTTTATACCTAACCATCATTTTGAAATCGAAAAAAAAATTTGCTAAGATCGTGAAAGGGTTACAAGTAGACATCTGAAGAAAAATATTGATATGTCAAATACTATATGCAATAGTATCCTTCTTATATAGCAATGTTTGGGATAGATTCATTTTCTCTTAACTTATCAGCTGAGTTGAGATAGCAGAACGCGTCTATCATTCATAATGATTTCCTCGACGGATTTTCTACTTGGATTTTGCTTGTGTAGCAGCCTACTTCTTTTTTTTCTATCATTTATTTGAATATTAAAATATTCGTGAGAAATAAAAACATTAAATTGTGTGACATGTTTTGATATAAGAATTAAAAAGCTCTGAACAGTGCATGAGCATTGTTCCACTGCATATTCAATTGTTCCATTCAATATGCTTTAAGGAAGACTATGAGTAAGATAAAATGGATGTGGGTCTCCTCTTAGTCCACGTACATTCATACTTTGAGAAAAAAACATCATACAATTCATCAACCAACAATACTAAGCAAACAACTTGTTATAAAAAATGTGTCGCTACATGATAATTTTATATAGACGGTAAGAGTGAAAATTAACACTTCCTAGACATAATCACTGTGACATAGAATTAGCCTTGGAAATTTCATTTTGTGACAGAAAAAACAAGTAGTATTTATCTGTTCAAATTGATGAGATAATGATCATGTCATACACCCAAACACAGTCGATCGTGCAGGACGATGGGAGATATATGAAAAGACTCATATTGATCATTTAATTATTTTTGAAACCTGTGTGAAGCTGACGTCAGCCAATATTTCTGAAGTAGATCTTAACTGAAAAAGCAACCTCTCTATCGATACTATCAACTGTGAATATCAGATATTTCAATCACAAAAAGAAAATGATAACATATAGTTCTTCGTGACATCACCATTTACGGAAGGCAGATTAATTTTTGTCAAATAATTTAGAACAGTTTTCTTTTAGAAAAATAAAATCTAAACTATTTGTTGTTTGTATCATCATGATAACTGCTCAAAATTAGAATCAAAATAGATGATATATAAGAAAAGTAGAAAGCGCGGTACATGTTCTTTTTTCAATTCATACGAAATATTTAGCAAGATTTTTTAAATAACTAGCAAAAATGGAAATCGACTATTTTTCAAAATAAACAAACATAAGTGTAGTTTCAAAAAAACAACGCAAATAAAATATAAAGTTTTATCATATAAATGAACTTTGATTTAAAACATTTTCATATTTCATATAAAATATTTTAATTGTTGTCATGTGAGAAGAGTTGTGGGCGTGGGTATGAGTGTTGATCTTTGCTTCACCCACACCCGCACCCACCCTTAGTGCTTATAATTTCTAAAAATCATTTATCGCAAACATATTCATAATACCAGAAATTCCCCAGTTTCCATAAACAAAAATTTATTGACTTTTTTCGATACACGTATATAACTTTTGTAGTTTACATGTACTGGTATAGATTGCGAAAAAATAGCGGTCTAAATTATTTTGCACTATTTTAACTAGGTCAATTGTGTCTCTGGTTAAATGATTCTAATAAAAGAAATGAAAATTTTCTTAATTGTTTGATTTTCTCTAATAAATGATCGTTAATGATATCAATATATATTTCAATCGAAAGAAAAAAACTTCACCAAGGACGAAATCTTTTTTTTTTAGAACACACACATCTGAGGAAAGAACACATGATAGTTATTGAATACATTGGCCATTGGTACTCGGTATTAATATCATATCAATGTATCGTATAAAATCTTTTAATTGAGGAAACATCAATGAGCAGTAAAGAACAATAAATAGACATAGGCACGACAAGAAAATATATGTAGATATTTATTATACATATTGAAAAAAAAACAAGTAACAATAAAATAATTAATGTTTTCTAGATTTACTTGATTCTTCATATCGATGTCCATTAGAAGAATGATGAGATTTTCGATCATAATTATCATTATTTGATGAACGATGATGTTTTCTATCATAATCATCATTTTTCGATGACCGATGATGTTTTCTATCATAATCATCATTCTTAGACGAACGATGATGTTTATAATCATCATCTTTAACTGGTGAACGACGTCGTTTATAGTCTTTATTATTGTCTTGTTGATAATAATCGTTCATTAATTGATCACTTGTTTCTTTTTCAACTTTGTCTGCTTTAGATTTATTAACATATTTACTGTATTTAAGAAATTCTTTTTCAGTTACCAATTTAACATTATATTGTGATATATTTATTGTTTCTTTCTTCTTATTTGTACCACCAATGGCTAATGAAACAGTAATACGTGCAACATCTTCTTCAATTGATTCAATTGTACCATATAGATCACGATGAGGACCTTTTTCAATAAAAACAAAAGCTCCTTTTTCAAAACATAAATCATCTTTTTCATCAATGCCAGATTTTTTTAAATTACGTTTTAATTGATTAATTTTTTCAAGTATTTTTCTATCAGCACCTAAACCAAGACCACGAGGTCGAGTTTCTGGTACAAATACATCAACTTGTTTTTTATTTGATATACCAAGACCAGCATTTTCTTTATAACCCATACCACGTAAAACGGCCATACCAAACTCTTCAATAGGTACTTGTTCATAATCAGCATTTTCAATTTCTTTTTCTTCAACTACATTTTCATCATTAGTGATAGTATTCATAAATGTATTAACAGAATCTTGTTCAATACTATGTACACGAATAGTTCCATTTTCATTTCGTTGATTCCAAAGTTCATTAGTTTCTTGAGCTTCACGAATAAGTGCACGTCTTGCATCATCATCTAATGAATTGACCGCTTCATTTGATGGTGTGGTATTTGACACAGCTATTTTATTTTGATTTGTTTTAAGTTTAAAAAATTTATGATGAGCATTTGGTTGAGCAGCAATAACAAGTTCTGTTTTGATAACAGTTGGAGTACTACTTTTGAGTTCACCATTATCAAAACCCGTGACAATTTCTGGTTGATCATTATTATTTGTTGTAGATGAATCAAATTGACTGGATGATGATGCAAGATTATTAAGAGCAGGTCGTTTGATACCACCAAGTTTAAATGTAACACGAGATGGTTCTGCCATGTCAAAAATTTATCTATAGAATAATTAAGAACAGTGAATATATAAATAAAAACAAGTAATGTCGACAGTTCTGTCGAAATCGACTTTATTATTTATATTAAAAGCGATTCGTTGAATCTATCCAGCAAACAATAAGCAGCGCCACATGCTATGCTAAACAATGTAACAATACGTTCATTGTTTGGTAAAGAAATTTCACGATTTAAAATATGTCTTTTCTCACAAAATAATTGTTAGAATGTTAATTTATTTATCATAAACATTTTTTCCTAGTCAAATCACTTGAAAATTATATTTTTGAAATAATTGACGAAAACATAGCAGGGCTCAAGTTTTTCTATGTATTCATGTTCAAAAAATATTGTTCAACTTATCATTCTTAAACAATCATTTGCTATTTATGACACATGAAAAATGTTTGAAAGTTTGATTACATTTTCTCTATGTCGTCCAAGTTTTTTATATGGAATACTAGAGTAGTCAATATTTTAAGATTTCAGCAGAATGAACAAGTATTATCGGAGAAGAAGACAATTCAAAGAATTGCATTTTTTTGTAGGATTTCCGGATATTGTGAACAAACCATTCTTATGAATTGAATTTTTGAAGTCTAAATAATGCACTGGGTCCAAACTCAAAAACGAATAATTATCTAAAACATTTTTCTGTTAAGTCATCAAACAGATAGAACATGATTGTTACAAGAGACAACATAAAATCAATCTAAGAAAGAAAAAAAACTGATTTCAATTCAAAATTATCTTCATTAAGTGAGTTTTTTGATACAGTTATGTTGATATCTCTTGTGATATGATAGCATTAAAGTTCGGTAACAGGTTTTTGTCACAATGGAAGTTGTGAAGTTAAAAACAAACACAGAATTTTCTCTCTCTGAAATATATTACAATAATTTCAAACTAAGAACAACAGAATTCATTTCATTATTTTCTGATGCCAATTCGTCACTACACGTTCACCAGACAAAGTTCATAAAAAAATTGCGTTTTTGTGAGTTGTAACGTGAACTTTTTACGTTTTCAGAAAGTTTTTTTTTACTAAAAATTAAAATAATTTTTTTCTTTTTTCAGCGTATGTGTGAGACTCTCCTCGGGTGGTCATATGCGAAAAATTTCGAAAAATCCATGCCGCTACAGTTAGCTTTTAGTAGAACAAGTGTATGGGTGACCAAGATCGATAACTTACTCACACATTTACGTAATGCGACAGTGTCACAACGACTATGATGTGAATTGTTGATCTTATCTACATTATCTAGAAAAACTACAACAATATATAAAGCAAAAGCATTTTACGAGCTCAGAACAATGCAGTCTACAATTTAGCATTAGCAGTTATGTGTTTGGTTAAAGTCAATCTTCCTTTTTCAGTAAAATTCCATAGGGCCGTACACAATTTGGATCAACAAAACGCCACGCTTCGCCTGTTGTAACAGGAGCTTTGTGAATAGTGAACTTCTCAGGTTTCACACGACATTGAAAAACTAAACTGAATCGTTCGAACTTGGATGGAGATACTGTCACTGTGAAAGGCAAAGTATATTGAGGATATGCCCCGCCTTCACAATGTGTTGCCACATACACTCCTGGACTAGCGGCATCTTCTCCACCTTGTTCAATAGCTTCGTCGCGCATTGCATCACGCTTGATAGCACTGACTAGTAGACCATGTTTTATGATGCCAGTCACTGCATTAGTATTCGTTCCATGATAAGCGACAGCCCATTCACCTTTTGCATTTGTACGACCAATCCAAGTGGGATCTTTTTCATACTTATCGAGAACCCGAAGAGCATGACGATACCAGCCGATTGGCAAGTAATAAGGATAGCCTCCACGCGTATCTTCTTCTATTACGCCAGATTCTCTGTAGTCAAAATTGTGTTCTGGTGCGAGATCACTTGGTTGCAGCTTCAAGAATTTGAGTGCTGGTTTCCATGTATATTCATATTCTCTTGGTATAACATGTCGAAGAACTTTGTCTTTTGAGAAGCCAGAACGAGCATAAGTCTAGGATAATGATATAAAGAATTGCGTAGTTTGTCTATAATTTTTCATTGAATGTAAGCGAAAAATAGAGTGACACGATTAATGATGAACTGTTTCAATTGCAAGAATAATTTATTGATTTTGTTTAGAAACCATATAGAATGAAACTCTTCAAAAAAAAAGGACTCAATGTTTTTTTGTATATATAATTTCATCTATCTAAATTATGATTCTAAGAGATTGTGAAGGACGATGCTTTAACTTATCTCATGAATGGTATTTTCTGGATATTTAAATTTAACATCAGCATATTTCTCAGGCACCACTTATTTTTTTTATGAAACAGATCTTTCTGATGACTTTTTGTTCATAGAGATACTCTAGATTGGATGAAAGATTTTTATTTTCCTCATACTTGTAAATCTTGAGCAAGTTGTTCAGTTCTCTTCGACTCTGGTGACGTCAAACCAAACTTCACTTTACATTCTCTTTTTTCGTTATCCATTCGATTGATTGAGAATACACGAATGTTATTTGTATCACAGGACAACGTCGTCGAGATCGATTTACAAAAATCCATGACAAACTCTTCGATCTTTTCCTTCGATCCAACAATATCCTGGTTATAGTCAAGATCAATCTCGAACTCGAAGTTGGCTGTCAACAAAGAATCCGTAGCCAATACATGAATACTACCCAAATCGACTACACCGCATGCTGCACGATAGATACTGTTGTCAAATTGATGATCATCATTAGTGAATGTCAGCTCACAACCATGTCCTTCTGCTAAACTATCTAGGCCAAGTACTAGTGTTTCTGTTTCTTTTTCACCGACGAGCAAAGGTTCACGACGAAAGTCCACTAAAAAGAAATAGATGAGGTTCAAACTTTTAAGAATGTTTTCAAAAGTTGATACAAATTCGAAACTCCTTTAAGATTGTGTAGAAATATATCAGAACTTTTGCAGATACTGTGTGATATATCGTACCTTTCTGTCGTTCAGTCTTGGCTAATCTTCTAACAGCTCGTCGATAGCGAGCAATGATTTTGTAAGGACGATAGTCATTAATACCTTCTGGATAAATAATATCGTCCTCTTCGATTTTGTCTTTTTTGTCATTTGTTGTATAATCAGGTTTATGTGATGTTGGTTGCATCTCAATGATGGCTTCATCATCTTTGATGATAATGTTGGTGACTTTGAGAGGCAATTGAGGTGATGGAGGTCGACGAATGGGTTTCGGTTTTTGTAATAATAATGGTGAAGATGGTGTGACTGTTCGATTTCGTGACAGTGATTGTAGTTGAGGAGCTGTCAGTGGTCGTTGTCGACGCTTAGGCATTCGTGGGGTGTGCCTATGTAAAGTCAAATTTGAGTAAACTCGCATAATTTCATTATGTCGCCTCAGTGTCATTCTACTAATTCGCACTCGTAGATTGTCGATTCGAATGCTGTGATTCTTGCTGATCGTTGTACCTCTTTCTCGTTCATTGCAGATCATGAATAGAATACGTTCTCGAGAATGAGAAATTCGTTCATTATATCGATATACTTTATTTAAATCGCCTATTGATCGTGAACGTCTTTGTTTTTGCATTTCTAAGTCTAAAAGAAATAGATCATCAAGGTTAGTAGCATACTTCTACGTCCATCGATATTTGAAAAGGCGGACAAATGTGTTATTTCAATAGATCAACTCTATCTATACTACTAGTGAAACTTATCTCTCTAAGACGGAATATTTCTCTTAGCTAAACGTATTTTAACCTACAAAAACTATATCAGATGTGATTTTAAATTTTTGCTACAACTTTTTACATCAATCATTTTACTGTCTTAAGGAAGGAAGATCATTCCTAAACAATTACTGTAGAAACTCAGCAAGATATGAGAAGAACATGAAACAATCGAGAATAGTCATCAATATTTTTTACCCATGTAACTAGAACTTGATTAAAATTATTATGTTAAAATGAATGATAATTCGCATGCGATCATTATTAGACTCACTCTTGGAAAGAATCGCAACCAACGAAAAAGTCCCTTTTAACCTGTTCCGATGACAGAAGGAATTTTTTTTTTACTTCTTTCAATTTTTGACGGTGTTAAAACGTCTACAATCTTAAAAATCTATGAGAGGTTTTCAACAGAACTACAGGCTATTGATAAATTTCCGCGTCTTCACCTTGGAGTCTGATCATGAGTACTTAAAATAGATCCAAGCACAATGGTAAAGAAATTTTTTCTTGAGTACCGATTTAAGACGAACTAAAAACGCACGCACACATCATAGACAAATGGTACGTGCTCATCAAGACTTAACTGATGATAGATGGCGTCAGTTATCTTCATTGCCTTGACATGGATTCTTATGATTGTAACATGTAAACACTAATAATTACTTCAGCCAGCTTTAAATTTAAAAGAAAACTCCTTGAAAGTCTTCAAGATCCAATAATATATTTATATATTTGTCAAATAGGCGTCTAAGTTGACATATTCATACAGCTATTTCAACAATCATTTGTTTGACTCAAATTGACTTTTTGAATGGAGGGAAAGACTTTAAAGAATATATTATAAAACGTCGAAGACGCGATAACTGCCGGCATACAAAAGTTACAACATGATTGCTTACCTTGTCACAATAATGAAATGAAATCAATAGCAGAATATTATTCTGAAAGGACAAAAAAAACACATCTTTCTGTTCTGTGTGAAAAAAATGACTCGTCAAATATTCTTTTTTTAACAGTAAAGAAAGAAAAAAAAAGCAACTAGGAATAAAATAAACTACTGATAACATACTACCAAATTTCTCATCTAACTGGATCTCGGTTCATCTTGGTTGACATTTTCTATCATTCTTTCAGTTTTTAATTTACGAGATGACTAAATAGTTTTCATTGAGATCGAACATATTACAATGCAATGTAGAATTCTTGTTCTGTTCATTCATTTATATGATTTTTAACTAATCCGCTCAGAAATTCACGTGTCGTTGTCATATAAACATCAATTTTAACAAAAATGGCTTCTCTGCGGAAAGAATGTTGGGTGTCATTGTACAATAGTGCATGTATTTGTTACTATGCAAGAGTTGAAAGAAGATTCACGTTCACACCACAAACCACAGGCATTTTTCCACATAGAACAGTGCCAGAATTCTATTAGCGAGTTCAACATAGAAAAAAAAGGGCTATGTACGGTACTGCTTCTAGAAATGGTCATGATAAACCATTCATTATATTTCGTTTCTCAATAAAAGATACAAATCTTGTTAGTGTCTATTAGTATAATGGTCGACTCTGGTCAAAAATCCAGGCCAAACCCAAAATATATCTCAAAACTTTGAATACAACCATGATTAAAAACTCTGATCACACATTGATCTTGATGCGTCCATAAGCCTAAGCATATATTGCGTTTAGTTTCTACTATTGTTAGTAAACAGATAATTCTTCAATCATTGCAAAATATATCAGATCATCTACAATGCATCATATACGTATGATATCAAACTGTTTTGAACCATCACATGGCAGACAATTAGTTTCTTTAGAGATAAAAAACTAGTACTATCAATAATCCACGTTCTAAAAGAATACTTCGATTCAAACTCTTCAAAGGGCAGACTTGTAAAGATAGGACTAAATAATCAAGAACTATTCATTATGTCTCAGAAAGACCTTTTTTCTTGTAAGAATACGAGAAATTAGACCACCATGTGAAAATTTTTATCAAGCAAATATGCTTGCTATATGAAATATAATCATTTTACCTTCGATATTAAACAATTCAGACATTTATATGAATTAGTGTAGAAAGCTCGAAAATATCCTCTCGTTCTATGACCACTTAGCTAGTTCTGTCTAAACACACCCTGTTTCTGTACGAAACTTTTCCCATAAAAATGATCTGAATAGCAACAAACTACACTATACAGTGTCTCACGCAGATATAGCACATGTAACGGTTACTAGTCGGTTAGTCTACCTTGTTTAGTATTCTACTTTTATGATATAAACTTATTGAAAATGTTCTTACTTCTAATCTTAATGACAGTATCAGTACAGCTTTCAAATCAATTAGCTGTACCATATTTTTGGTTAGAGATGTTGCAACAGAGAGAAATTCTAAATATTAATGACTTACATATCAGATACCTACTGCACTTACTACAACACGAACGGACGCATTTTTTTCCTTCGTTTTCCGTTGCTAATATAAAAAAAGAAATACTCAACAGAAAACAACGAAGGTAATTGCTTAGTCAAAGTAGTTATTCTTTTACAACTAGCGCAATTCACTTAATTTCTGTGAGAAGGCCTATTACTGCAGAATATAAACGCACAACGATGCATAACTTTTTTCTTTTTTGACTAATGAACAAGCATATATGGTTAACAGACTATGAGCATATTCTACAGTGCGCAAAGAAACCAGCTTTTCACATCACTATCTGTATTTTGAGGTTGCGCGTATAAAGGTGAGAATAGTTTTCAAGAGCTAGGTTTCTCGGTCTTTCGACTTTATAAATTGAATCAATCGGTATGAATTTCCTGACATCGATAATAGAGATTTGCTTGACGCATCACGTACAGAACAAGAGTAGTGTAGATGTGGGTATCGATTAATAAAATCTACCACATCCACATTCACACTAGATGATTACCACACAATCAGGAGAATTTACATTTAAAGTTAGCTTTTAGCCGGCATTGCAGCGACGTATCCAGGGGGGAATGGGGAATCAGTCTCCCCTGAATAATAAAAACATCTGGAGGGGGTACGGGTCGATCGAATTTTTCCAGCTGGAAAACAGTTTTTCTACATGGCGATCCCCCCCTAAAAAAATTTCTGGCTACGTCACTGCGGCATTGGACTACTAAATACAATTGTTTATCAAAAATTTCCATGGATAAGTATCTTTTTAGTTCATAGATAAATATTTCAAAATTTAAGACTTAGTCAAATATGTCAAGGACTTCAAATGATGTTTGTCATATTTTTAACATTCTTTGCCGAAAGCCTTTCATTTCTATATAGAGAATAGTTTAACGGATATCCGATTAGTTTGAAACTTAACTGACACTAATATTATAGCAACCAGAAAAAAAAGAAAATCAAACTCAATCAGTTTGTCTTCATCTTAGTGTTCAAGATGTTACCAAAGTCTGCCGTGGAAAACAAGATGAGTATCTTTTAAATAGATCAAGTGATTTGTATACATATGAAGTTTGCACTATAACTTGGCTCAAAAATATATTCAAAAAATTATAATTGTCAGTTGAGAAACTTAATTCATCCTGTTCAAAATATTTAACGTTTTTACTGTTTATTCTTATCGATAAACCATTTAAAGAAAAAGCATCTTTGTCATTACAGAAAAATACTTCTCTTGACTATTAATATTCTCTAACATAGATATCAAAGTCTGACAGCTTCAACTCGGTCTTGTAATGCATAGTTCTTTGTTATCAATCGTCAATTTAATAAGATGGTCATGAGAATTATAATTAACAAGATGAAAAGAATAATAGACAAGTGCTCTTCTTTTAATTTAATTAAATTATATTTTTATTTGATTAATAAATAAAATTCACTTAAAACACAGTGACCTATCTGAAAAGAATATCTATTTGTGACTAAAATCATGCAAAGAGAAACGAAATAAGAAAAAAAAAACCAAAGATTAGAAATGAATTTTTTCTATGATTGGTAAAATTGCTTCAAATGATGGCCGTTTTGTTGGATCATCATGTGTACATATTTGAATAAGTTTATCAATATGAGATGAAATACCAGTTGCTGATAAACGAAGATGTTCATAAACAATCTATTCAAATAAAATTCATTTAATTCCATTTAAAGAAAAAATTTTACACTTGAGAAAATACTTTTAAACCACATTGCATTGGTGTTAGATCACCAAATGGTATACGACATGTAAATAATTCCCAGAGAAGAATAGCAAATGACCAAATATCTGACGCATTGGTGAAAATTCCATTTTCTAATACTAAAAAAAAATATACGATTCAGACAATTTTTTTTCTTCTCAAAAATAGAATTTACCTTCAGGAGCTACCCATGCAGGTTGATCGAGTTCAATATTTGATTCAAATGAAAAATGACAATCAGCCAGATTAAGTCGAGCAACATATTCTTCATTGACCTAAAAGAAAAATGAATAGATTTCTGTGCGCATGTAAGAAGAAAAAACTTTTGTAAACCATGTATTCACCCATGAACACTCAAAAATGTCAGAAATTCTCCTCTAATAGGAATTTAAAAAAAATTTGGGTCATTCTGAATGGAGATGACTGTTCATGTGAATATTGTGGGTATTTTTGAGTCGTCGTAGGTAACTACGTGGTTTATACGAGCTCAAGAAGAAAGAATGATGAGGCGTCTTTTTTTTGTATACAAATAAAATTCTCTTGATGAGTATGAATATAATTAAGCTATTTTTATTCTTTGCCTTTATTAAGCCCTTCCATGTTGAACTTTTAAAAATTTAAAATGTTTAACAATAACACAAGAGACATATACGCTTTGAAGATTGCAACGATATCAAAGGAAGTCGAAGTCGAAGTTGAAATTGACTCCGACTTTGTTTCCTGTCCAAATGCTTCTATAAGATATTCTGGAAACTTTCAAAATACATCAAATATCGAAGAACAAAACTCAGTATTGAAAAAAGTTCATATGTTAAAAATGAATTTCCGCAAATAAAAAATTTAGTTGACTTCATGCACAATTCGAACAATAACCTATTTGAAATGTCAGTAGACGACAGTAAAATCGATACAAGGTGCTACAAACAAAGCACAATTAAGGGGTTATAGTCTCTATTTTCTATGAAGATTATTTCGGCATAATATTACATCAATAAAAATTAAGGATTAAAACTATTTCTCAATTTTCAATAAGATAAGAAGTACGAGAAGCAGGTCAACTTTATTATGTATACCTGTCCATCCATGCAATGGATGTAATAAGTTTGCACCTGTTCGATAGAAAAAGAACAAAGACTCATAAAAAGCAATCTGTCTATATATTTACCATAATATGATGACTATTGAGAATGAATTGTGGACGAAATGAATTTGTTATTCCATGTAAAAATGCCATACCACGTCCAATATCTAAAGCTAATTTTAGAGATATTGTTGAATCAATTGTTAAATCTTCAAACAAAAAAAACAAAATTCCAAAATGAATTAACTAATATTTTTTTTTCTTTGTTCATTATGTTTAATACTTGTTTTATGTAACATATGAAATAAAGTTTGATTTCCATATAAATATTGTGTAAGAACAATTATATTTGGACTATCATGACATATTCCAAATGGTACAAGTAAATGTGATGAATTAAAAACTCTATTGAAAATTTTATATTTTTGTTTTCTTTTTATTTCAAAATTACAACAATGTTTTTTTTTACTTTATTTTATCAATTTCATGTTGAAATAATCCTGGTGTATATGAATTATGACGTAATTTAAATATTTTTGCCATAATTGGTGTATCATTATAGATTGCTTGCCAAATCTATAATTGAAATAGATTAAGCCAGGAAAAAAAGATTATCAAAGTAAATTTTTGATAGATATAAACCTCATGTCGATTATTCGTATGAAGACAATGTTCAAATTGTAATTCTCGAATATCAATTACTGATTTTGTTGATGATGATCCAATAATATCAAACATGGGCATTAGTGAAAATCTATTATGTTCTTCAAATGGTATTATTCTTTCATCTTGTCCTTGTTCTTTTGCTAAATCTATTATTTTTTTTTTATATTAAAAAAAAAAGATTCATAGAATTGAATTTTGAAGAAAAAATACCATTCAATTGAATACACATATCTTTAGATGAACATAAATTTAATGGTGTTTGTCCATAACGATTTGAAACAAAAAGTAAAGCATGACCAATTTCAATAAGAGATTTAGCTATAGATAGATATCGATGAAAACATGCATAATGTAATGGAGTATTTCCATGAATATTTGTTACATTAATATGTGCTTTATTTTTAATTAACTATAAATTAAATATCAAAAATTAGAAATTCAAGATCAAAAATTAATTTACTTGTTGAACAATATCAAAATGATTATGACTAACTGCTAGATGTAATGGTGTATCATCACCTGCAATTTTATACAATATATTAAAGAAAATCATAATAGATATTTTACCTCGATTAACTGCATTGATACGAGCACCTCGTTGAAGTAATAATTGAACTATAGATAAACAACCATACCATGTTGCCCAATGAAGAAGAGTAAATCCATGTTCATCACTAGAATAAAGAAATTCTATGAGAATAAAAAAGAGTTTCTTGTGATCAACTTCAAAAAGACCTTTGGTGAATATCATTTGTTATATTATCAAGCCAAAGACGAACAGCATATGTATTATTTTGTCGAATCAATGAGTATATATCATCATTCTCATTTATTACAACCATTTTTCTTTTATCTTAAAGAAATAATTTAGTTTATTATTTTCATACAATATATTTCAATGATTTTTTTTAATAAGATCAACGCATGAAAGAAGTATCGAAGGCTCACAATTTCGTTTAAGACAAAGCACATGATGTGTATCACCTGGAATATATTCCCTGTGTCATAATTCTATAGACATTTCTTATTTATCACTAACAAATTAACCACCAATGAAACAAACGAATTGATATTATTGTGATTGTCTAGTTGATTGAAGAAAACCGATGAGATAGAGAATGAGTGAAGTTGGAATGGAAAAAAAAAGAGAACGAAGCAATAAAACAGAACCGTATTTGCCAATAAATAAGAGGCGCTACAATCAATTAAAAGAGTCCTATTGTTAACCATATGCTCTCTATAAGAGTAAAAATTCATTTGTATCTGTATGTAACATACGACTAAAAAGTAAAGGAATCAATAGGGATGCTAATATTATGTTCAAACTACAAGAATATACGTTTCCTTATTTTAAGTGATGTGATATTCTTTACAAGACATCATATAAAGATTAACACCTTGTCATTTTATAAATAACCAAACACCTCATATTGAACATATAACAATAGAGAAAAAAAAGGAATCATTTTATTCTTGAGATTTTTTTGGGTTTTGAATTTCAATCATAGGTCACTCGCTTGTATTTTATTGTGAATCAACTAGATTACATTCTTCTTTTTCTTTAAAGTAGATATGTGAAAGATTAATATCTATCTTACCAATTGAGACAGTTTCATTGTTGGTATTCATGGTTGAAAACAATCATGATAATTAGTAATTATTGTATGAAAACAAACACATAGAGTATATTTTAAGACTTCATCGTTCGATATAGCTGTCTTTGTTAATTTATCTGTATATTAATAATAAATTTTAAATAAAAAAAAAATTAAAAGCAAGTAAAAAAGAAACAAATCAGATAAATTATTCGTTTTTAAATAATACTCTGATGAATAATAGCAAGAAACTCTTTTTAAGATTATTTTCTTTCACATGAATTATTACTTTCATCGAAAGCTTTGTCAAAATCATGCATAGCAATCAACTAAATAATAAAATGAATAAAAAGATAGATCATTCAAAAAAAGAACATTAACCTAGTGATTAAAAAAATATTTTGTCGAACATAACGAACAAGAATATACTCAAGATCATCGTACTCTAGTGTTGAATAAAGAATACAAATTTAAATTTTATCATCAAAAAATAAGATATAAGCTGTTATTTGTTATGCGACTCAATAATAGTCTAGTAGTATCTATTCAGACGAAATAAAATTTTCAATACAATATTAGGCTAAGTATATAATATAAAGAAATCTATAGTGTTCAAAACAGAACTAGTTTGGTTTACTTCTAAATGAAAATGAAAATTTATTACGAAAACATCAGAGAAAAATATCTATTATTACAGTTCCACAAAGATATATAACGTAAAAGTCAGATAACTCTTAAAATTTCTAATAGTAGTAACTTGTATTTTTATCTCTAAAGCTTCATATACTCTAATATTAAGAGCGATAGGAGAATTCTTTCGAACCTACTCATATGGTATCTTGCAAGGATTGGATGTTATCTTTTATTTGAAAACATTGCTTAACATCATTGAAAGGTTACCACTCTCCGTAAGAAGATAAAATGGTCTCTAAAGTTCAGTTTTATACTAGACTTTAGATTTTTAGATTTCCTAATACTTATATATTTTCATAGTTGCATCATGCTAATGGCTTTCATCACTACATAAGTGAAAGTTGAGTTTTTCATAGCCGGTTAAAAGTAGTCCAAAACTGAGCTCGAAATTTTGAAAGCAAAACATCTTTAGGTTGAATTTGACTTCTAATAACTAGCTAGCTGTTCGTGATGATAATCCATACATTCATCATGATCTGAGGCCCTTATTGTGCTATGAGAAAGTGTGGGTTTAAAACTTAGAGCTGAAATTCTTATGACAAGTAGAAATTTGTCAGTTGTAAACTTTCAAAATCATATTTCTGGATTGTTAAAACCTTAAAAATTGATAAAAGATCGGTGACAACCTGCCAGTTTTAAAAGTTCAATTGAGCTGAACCTATTCTAAGTATGTTGTAAACACCGAAAGAGTGAACTTAGTATTATGAGGAGCGACACATTCTTGGTCCTTCTCATATTGGAGAAAACACATTCTGAAAGAAATCTTATTTATAACAGTAATGCTGCTACATCGTAATGCTCACTTCTACAGAAGATGAAGACATTTATTATCCTCAAAACCTATTACATTCTTGGTTGTCTGAATCATCCAGTACGTTTGACGTTGAGTCAACCATGGGAATATTATCTGCAGATGCTAATTATGACGTTGGTGTAGTTCAGTGTGTGCCAAGTCATTTCATGGTGGAGATGCGAAGTAAGTCTAAAATAAGCCATTCGTCTTGAATGACATAGAGATTGAATTTCTTGATAATTTGATTTTTTTCGCAGTTATACTGCTATTGTATCTGTAAAAAAGTGGATCTCTATTTATCACGAATTAGTTTTTTTGAAAAAATCATTCATTTGGAGTAATGATAGATGGTTAGGCACGTGCAAAACCAGCTATATTCAGGTTAAATTCAGATCTTCCATATCCAGAAGCGTATCGAAATCGTTAGTCTTCATTTTCTTTATATAATATGAAATCTTTGGTTCTGATTCCAATCCGAAATCACTCATTCCTATTACTAAAGTCTTGCCTAGAAGAAGGATAAACAGTTTTTTAAAGATGGCCTTGGAATGCTTTTGGCTGGTTATTAGATCTAAGAATCAGTCCGTGTAACTAAATAAAACTGATTCTTTTCACTTTCTTTAGAAAATACTAGCTGGTTAAAAGCTTTACATAATGTTCTGCAATCATCACATCAATTCGATACTTCATTACTCCAAATAGTTAGATTCTTTGAACGGATCAATAGTGGCCCAAGAGTGGATAATGGATTAAAGTAGTTGAATAATGTTTTCTACAATTTAAACTTTAATACTTGGTTAATTCTTGAACAAATCGAGTTAATCAACATCCCATATTGTTTAATATGAAAAGATGTTTCACGAAGAAAAACAGTTATGTCGTCTCGTTCAAACATTTCATAATATATCAAATATGTTATTAACAATATTCTTTTGTTAGATTGCATGCATTCATTTTGTCCTACACGAAAATGTGAAAAGAGAAATTTCATTAAATTAAATTCATTCGATTCTAATATCGCTTCAAATGGAAAATTTTTCATATAAATTTGGTCATTTAAATCCAACCGATCGTAAGATGGATTTCTCGTTTGATAGTAATAAGCTAATACTGTTTCCTCTTTTAATTCTGTATTAAAATATTAAAACCAAGATAAATCACTTCAAATAAAAGACTCAGACTTTCTAGAGGTTTATTTTAAAACTTAAGATTTTTTATTTTTGTCCAAAAAAAAAGTTTATCCTTTGATAAATTCATCTAAGAAATATACGCAAACTATAATCATTCCTTCGTTATAATTTAAAACATTAATTTAATAATTTCGTGAACGTCAATATGACAATGAAGCCCAAAGAAAAATCTTGATAATAAAAGTAGTATTGATAAAAGTGTATCTGATGTTAAATGATTATTTATCGTAGTGGAAAAATATCAATCAAAGTTCAGATCGAGACATTATAAAATAAAATAGAGAATCAAATAAACGATAAAAACATGAACGCTTATTTAAATCCATTGGTTGAACTAATCTTCAAATTTGAACATCTCTAAATAAGAAAACAACAAACGATAGAAAACGAAATTTACTGATTTATATGATTAATGCCAGCCATTTTCAGTACTGTTAGTTATAGAAGTCTAGATGGTGGGTGTGAGTGTAGATGTGTGCGTTAGGAGAATAGGGATACCCACACATCCCAACTCTATACATTCGACATCCACCTTCGCTGTTGAATTTGATTTATTATTGTTCTTTGATGACAGTTGACTGCTGTCAATATTGTTGTCTTTGTCACTAGAGAATATGCCTGAATGTTTGACGTTACGGAAACTTTTAATTTGCCCGTAAACGGATTTGATTCAGAGTAGCAAAAGCCTGCAAATCTTCATCCTCATGGCCAGCTTCGGGTCGAGAAAACCCATGTGTCAGCTGTAGTACGAACACTTCAATTCATAGGCTAGAATATTTTCATCTGATAGACTGAACGGCATATGTATATAAGGATCACAAGCTTTTGATATTCTTACTGAGATCTACATACTTTCAAATCATGAGGCCGATTAGTGTCAAACACTTATAAATACTTCTTCGTCAGTATTCTGAGATATATCTTTGTTTTTCTGATTATTCTGACTTCTCAAGTACAGAAACTCTTGAAAATCACTGTGTTTACTCTTTCTTCATATCATGAACATTTTCACCGGTCAATAAGTTCAATCACTGATCATCAATTACTCTTTTCTCAAGATCGCATGTCTTTCCTTGAATTTTGTTTTTCAGCAATCTATAGTTCGAGAGAAATCGATTCATAATTAGTATAAGATTGGCTTAACTTTTAGTAGTAGCATGATTTTTTTTCCTTCGAAACTTAAACTGTTTTTATTTTTCATTTGTCCTGGGTTTATATTGAAAACATTTTTTCGACTTATGAACAATTTCATGAGCATTAAATTTGTCTTCCGTGATTTTGTTAAGTCTGTGCAAATTGTTTAGTCATAGCTAACTAGGATTTTCGTACTGTGTAATTCATTCATATACAATCGAATGTATTTTCACGTATAGATGGTAAATAAATCCAATGCAGCAATAGAAAATGATGACTAAATCAATTATGTTCGCAATGACTCATTTCTTCTCACCTTATCTGTTGGCCTCGTGTTACATGGATGTTCCAAAAAAAAAAGTGATGAAAATGAAGAAGAAGACTGTTTTAATTGAAGTCGTGCGCATTCGAGAAAGAAAAAACCGTCATCTGAGTGTATCTTGCAGTAAATTCTATAATTTTGTTTCTTAACACTGGATCAATATGAAGAATATTGCGTAGCATGGATT
Source organism: Rotaria sp. Silwood1 (assembly GCA_905250075.1). Taxonomy (NCBI): domain Eukaryota; kingdom Metazoa; phylum Rotifera; class Eurotatoria; order Philodinida; family Philodinidae; genus Rotaria; species Rotaria sp. Silwood1. The sequence continues at coordinate 315,251 of CAJNOP010000065.1, read as the reverse complement.
TTAACAATTTCGTTTTAAGTTGTCATCGTTCTTTTGATTCTTGTCATTAATATGATCACACTTTTATTTATTTATTTACAAAAAATAATTCTGTCACAATCAATAATATGATGTCATGCATGATATGTATATAATGGTAGAAAATATATGACTGTTGTATTCATCAGTTTATGTTGCGTAGAACAATATTGGATGACGTCATATATATGATATTTCCCATTTTTTCGTTTCTTTCTTCACATATATACTGCACGTTAAAAATAAATCACCTACAGTATTTGTTTGTGCAGATTACTCACATGTGAAATATTCGTTTTTCGATCTCGTTCAAGAATTAATCGGATGAATTTATTACTATCCGCATATTTTTATTTTAATATATACCATTGACGAATTTGACAATAATTATATTTTTTACATTATCTCTTGAATGCATATTAAATCTAGTGGTGAATTTATTTACAATGATTTGTAAGTCAAAAAAGATCCTAAGATATCTTTTCTCACATATTGATTTGAAGAGATCGAGCAAAATCATATCCTGAAAAACCCTTGAAAACTATGTATATCAATGATCGACTTCTGACGGTTTTTTTTTCCATTTCATTCAGTTGATTTCGTAATATTTATCTGAGACCGAAACTGAATCGAATCGTTTTTTTTGTAAACTATATCGATCTCTTTGTATGAGATGTCTACTAGGTCAACTATTGCTTATATTTTATTTAAAAAAAGCCTAGTTCATATTGATCTATTTTAAGATACATATTTTAAAGGAAGCAGATCCATGTAATTCTGTTATTTTATTCAGTCGTTAGAGTTTTCAATGTTTTACACCTTTCGAGTCGACATACGAATAGAATTCTATTATTGTTCTCTGATACATATCTTGATTTGCTAATTGATATGACAATTAACTTTGTAAAACTGAGTTAAAAGAATAGATATTGCAGTTTTATGATTCAAAAGTTGTTGAATCGATCCAGTCAAGCTTAAGAATTACGAGTTGCAGTGCAGATCGTGGAATTGAGATAGACTTCGACTGTCATTAGACATTTGTATACTCGTTTTCTTTATATCTATTTCTTCCTTGAAGTAGATAATAGCCATAGCAGCGTTAATTAGATACATACAGGAATTGGTGCCTTCACCGTTTGATAAGCAAAAAAAAAACATTTCTCTTTATAAAACCCGAGTCGTAATATGTACCCTAGCGCCTTTTTGAAGCTTTCAAATTTCTCAAAATTGATAAATTTAGCATATAGACATATGAGAACTTAGGTAAAATTTGATGCGGGATGTAAATATATGTCACTCATGACAATGAAGAAATTCTTTTTTTTCCATTATTAATCGCATTGAATCGAGATTCTTTTTTGGTCTTTTCGGTCTTTTGTATATTCACAGTCTCCCCTAACCGAACAGCTTAAAAAGTTTAAAAATATAATTTTTTAACTATTGGAATTCTATTTCGTTAGTATATTGAAAGAAAAGTGACT
>CAJNOP010000065.1:208554-304649 GCA_905250075.1 Rotaria sp. Silwood1 | reverse complement strand
AGGTGCAACTGCATCAAATATCAATCTGTTGATACGGTCCGATGTATTAAGAGTAAGAGGTAACCAATAATCATGACCATTTAATACGTTGAAACATAAATTAGCTATCATCGTTACAATCTAAAGACATTCGCATAGAGGCTTTTAGTCCAACGAGTAGGCGATGGCTATCATTCCTGCTAGAAGTTTAAGAAAATTGAAGTCAACAAATCATCGTACAATGACACTTCATTTATCTTAGAAAGACTCTGTCACCCTGATTTGATCTTTGGAAACCAGACAACTAGCTATTAGAGAAAGGAACGATCACATGTAGTGGATACCAATCTTTTTATAATCTTTGTATTCAACTGCACTTCTAAGATACTATGTTCGACTTCATTATTTGACAAACAAATAATAGTCTATCCTTACTGATAAAGCGTCTTTAGATATAGGTATTCTACAGTAAATTCACATTTGAAATGATGATAGGTTGTAGGCGTTATATCGAATGTGGATGTGGTATACTTTTTAAAATTTACTCGTACTGAGTTGATACTCATACATTTAGCAAACTGTGTTGAATGATCCTTTCAATAAAGTTATTGAACAGAAATCTAACAATATATTGAGAAATTCAATCATTAATATATAGCTTCTGGCTCAGCAATATTCGTTTCTAGATAGCTGAGACTCGATATTAAAAGTTTCGACACCTAACGAATAAGTGTGTACATTGGTAGCGGTGATCTTGTTCAACGAAGGAATATTATTCTTTGGTCTAACCTTATGATTTTCATAGCTAGTCGCAATAAAATTTCAATATGATTCTATTTTGCTCTTATCTCTTGTCTTTCAAACAGTTGAAATCGATGCATAGAATATAAAGAGAAAAAAGTTTAAAAAATGATGTTAGATATAGGTATTATTATACTTTTCGTGGGAACAAAAAGCTCTCTCATTTGTGATCATAATTAAAATGAACTTTTAGAATATTATTAAAACTTCAAACTCGTCAATATTAAAGTTGAAAAATTAAAACATTTGTTTTTCTAAAACTACAAAAACTGAATCAATTAAATATTCAAGCTTTAATTGATATATGCGCGTCAGGTTGAGGCGAACGGTTAAAGAACGCTTTCCGAACATAGCTTGCGAACGCATTCGGAACTAGTAGTTTGGAAAACGCTCGTGTGTTCCGAACGTATTTTTTTATACCGTTTCATTTACGTTCTTCTTGATGTTCTATATAATCGCAAAAGATGATTTCAATGGTCTATATAGCGGCACTCAAGTTGCTCTCACAAAGAGCATATCTATTTTCGTATCTTATGATTTTTACAATATCTGAAATACACATTCATACAGAAAATAAGAAGAAAATTAGATAGAGCAGATAGAGATAACAACACGTGAAATTTCACAAATAAAATACTATTTCATAAAAATACATATCGAATAGTGATTCAAGAAAAAGTACTAGAAAGAAAAGAAAAATTACTTGTTTGAGTATTATTCTTAATTTTCATTTAATGTATACTGTTGGTAATATTTTATTCATTCTTCATCTTCGTTGTCTGTAGTTGGTTGACCATTTTCATTATTTCTAGCTGGATTGGTTTCTTTAGAAGTTGAACTGAAAAAGTTAAAAACCATTTCACTCAATGTCACTTCAGTCAAAACTTACAATGAATGTTTTTCTCCAAATAAACGTCCTCGTCTTTGATTACCACGAACAATTTTACCTTGATTATTCCAAAAAGCTTCTATGGTGTTGTTGTCGTTGTTAAAAAAATAATCATATATTTATCTTGAAATTTCATTAATGTTGAAAAGAAACTAGAGCAAAAACTGAATTTTTCATAATAAAATGAAATGTCAAGTTGTTTTTATAATGAATGAGCAGTTTTTGGAATAACATGACTTGTTGATGTATTTGTAAATCGTACACACTAAGATAAAATGTGTCACATGTGTCGCACTTTGCGACACAATGTACGACACATTAATATGCGACACGAGGAGCTCGTTGCGACACATTTCTTCCAGCGGACGTACGACACATTCTTGTGCGACACATGCGACACATTTTTAACACGTGGTTCGAATCCATTTTTCGGCACGAGGATTATTTTTTTTTGAAAATTCGAATAGTTACTATTTTTTCAGTTAATTTCAAACAGTAGCACCTATTCTTGGAGTTCGAGACGGTAGATCTTAAGATCTAGCTGCCTCGAGACCATTTGATCTCGATCAGACTACTTCGAGGCAGTCCATTCTCGATCATCTAGCGACCTCTCGACATGTTCTCGAATAATAAATGGTTGAGAAATAATCGAGAAAAAAAAGACATACGAAAATGTATAAGTCAAGTACGTCCAATAGGCTCGGTTATATGCAGCTGCACTCTCGAAACAAATCGGTGAATGAACGATTGACATATAGGCTATGACACATCTATAATGCGACACATTTTTTTACGACACATTTTTGTAATGGAGTCTGCGACACATTCTTGTACGACACATATATACGACACATTTTATTTTAGTGTGTAATAGTCTTAATAATAATCATGTTGATATTTTGGTTAAATTTGATTGTCGAATAAAATCTACTATTTTCTACAAAAATTGTTCATGATTTGTACGTTGATTTTCACATCATTTACATTTTTATCAGATTCATTTGAATCTTCACTTTCCAAATCTTGTAAATCTAATATCAGAAAAATATTATTATTTAAAATATTTTCATCATCATTATCGTAATAATCATCTAAAACCGTGTGCAAAAGACTGAAGATCGTAAAAGGCAAAAAGAAGATTTATTCAAAATCAAAAATCTGTTGACCTTTTTTATTTAAATCTTCTGATACAGTATTAATATTATTTTTGTGTATTCAAAAAGTGAGTACACTCTAGAATCGGTCAGTGTGTCCGGCCGTTTACACGATAACTTTTGAAAAGAGAGTCCGATAACGATGAAATTTTCTACACAGTTTAGCCTCAACAATATCTCGGTCGAATTCAAAGATGAGAATGATTGGTCGAGCCATTCCTGAGTTATTGCAAAAACAGTCATTTTTCCCTATATCTTCCTATGTGAAAATTTACTTATCCTCGCTTTCGTAAAAAACATTTCCTGTCATAGTCAAATAAAACCCCAGCTATTATATACCATTCGATAGAGAATTTCACGAGCTACAAAATGGTACATAAAACATAAAACATAAAGAAACAAGAAGACTAGCTTATCTATTGCAAGAATAATTCAACGGAAATCGGTTCTGTTTTTGTCCACGCTCTAATTGATCCACAAATAGAGCTCTATCTTTCGATCATAGAGATGATACTTCGACGTTTTCTGGGACGGAGAACTAGAATCTGTTCTCGACTTGCCTCGAAATCTCATTGGTTCAGCAGTAACCAATAGAAATCAAGTTATAGTAAAAACGACTTTCTTAGGATAAATCAAGGCGAAGAGTTCAAATCTGAGCTTTATGCGTCCCCAAATCCTATTTCTTGAGTTGTAGCCAATAGAAATCAAGTGTTTATAGAAAAGGTTTGTCAGGAAAATTTTGATGTCTACACATTCTGGGATAACTCATCTGTCTGATTCACTTTTTCAAGTACAAATAACCCTCGGATTTAAATCCAAAGTTCCCACATTTATTTTCTTCATTATTATTTGGAACACAAATGGAATCAATAGTATTCTTTATATTTGCTAGAATAATAGTACAAAACTGTTATAATAGTTTTTAAATTATATGAACAAGCTTACATCAATAAAAAAACATCTTTTCAAATGGAATCAAAACATTTTTCGTAAACACGTTGTTATTATCTTAAGTATTGCGGTCTTCTTAATTTGCGATCTATAAGAAATCAGATATAATTAAATATTGTAAAAAATAATTGAGAAATGAAAATAAAGGTATGTCTGAAATTCACTAATACATAAATCATTGGCACCGGGTACAACAGCATCCATTGGCTTATTCATTATATAAAATCCAAAATAAGTTCGTATCTAAAAAGAACAATTTGCATAGATTGTCTATTGATCTACAAAAAAAAATAAAATAAAAAAATATAGTTATGTAAAATAATTCTTTACCAAATATATTTTATAATTATTTTTCTCACATGCTTAGTTAATATGCAAAACTAAAATACTAAGTTATTTTATATATGTGCAAGACTACCATGTTGTAATTCATCACTCGCTCGTAACCTTCACAGAGGAGACAAGAACTCTACGAACGCGTGTAAGACGAACGACATCTATACAACGCGTTCGAAACGCATTCGGAATGCGTTTTCATACGGTCGTGCGTTTAGAACGCGTTCCTTAACCGTTCGTCTTGGCCTGAGACTCAACGGGGAAAAAGCTCATTCGCAGCCATTCGAATGGCTCCGAATGGATGGGAATGGATGGGAATAGATGGGAATGGATGAGAGTAGATGGGAATGGTTGCGAATGGATAGGAATGGTTGGGAATAGATGGAAATAGATGGGAATGACAGAGAATGGATAGGAATGGAAAGAAATGGTTATTGGTATTCGAAATTAAATAGTTACAGTTTTATGGAGGAGAAGGATGTTTAGGGGTGTGGGGTGTGGGTAGGTGTGAGTGTGGGTGTGGGTGGGTGGGGGTGTGGGTGTGGGTGGGTGTGGGTGGGTGTGAGTGGGTGTGGGCGTGGGTGTGTGGATGTGGGTGTGGGTGTGTGGATGTGGGTGTGAGTGTGGGTGTGTGGGTGTGGGTGTGGGTGTGGGAGTGGGCGTGGGTGTGGGTATGTGTGTCGGTGTGGGTTTATGGGGTATGGGTATGGGTACGGGTGTGGGTACGAATGTTTCTATGGATGAAAACAACACCCACACCCACATCCACTCCACACCCACACCCACCCACACCCACACACCACACTCACACCCACAACCACCCACACCCACCCACACCCACCCACACCCACCCACACCCACCCACACCCACACCCCCACCCACCCACACCCACACCCCACACCCACCCCCGTCATATTAATGCAGTACAAACAAACGTAATCATAGCAAAATAAATCATCTAACTCAAATGAAAATGCCTTGTACAATAGATAACGATCTCAATGGAGCTTTTGATTAGTAATAACTATATGCTAGTCTGTGAAAGTGGTTGCATCATTTTTCAAATTTCGATTTTTCAGATATTTCTCTGATACCTATATACTTTATCTAATGCCAGCTGAATTCATAAATAAAGTTCTATAGAAATGTAAGTTTATTCATCTAAAATTTGCTCTTAACTGCAAACATTAAGAAGAGTTTCAAAAAGTAGCTAAGAATGAGGATTACTAATTACTCGTAGCATTTAAGGTAAAGTGATATTTTTCTGGGTCTTTTTGTTCGTCCTCAATTGGTAAATCTCGTCTAAATTTTGCATATTTTATTAGAAACTTTGGCGAACCAAAAAAAAGCATCTTAGACTTGTGCCATGCCTCCATCAACAAAAAGTTCGATGCCCGTTACATAACTACTGTCGTCAGAAGCGAGAAAAACTGCAGCTTTTGCAACTTCATCAGGTGTGCCAACGCGCTTCATCACCGTAGCATCTAATATATTGGAGACCAATTTTTCGATTTCTGGTACACTGCTTTTTAAGCGTCTTGTTTCAGGCGTGTCGATCGGTCCTGGGCTCAAAGTATTCACTCGAATCTTTCGCTCCTTTAAGTCAACTGTCCAACAACGAGCGAAAGAGCGAAGGGCGGCCTTTGCGGCACTGTAAACGCTCATACCTGGAATTCCTTTGACGGTGCATATAGATGCATTCAAGATGATTGATCCTCCGTCTGCAAATAATGGCAAAGCTTTTTGAACGGTAAATAATACTCCTTTCACATGTACGTTAAATGTATCATCAAACTCTTTTTCAGTGATTGAACCCAGTGGTTTAGTCGAGCCAGTACCTGCATTGGCAAAGAGAACATCTAAACGACCCTTCTCTTTCTGAATCACATTGTATAGCTTGTCGAGATCAGCCATATTAGATGCATCACACTGCACTGCAGTCACATTCTTCGTACCGATTGTTTTGACAGCTTCGTCAAGTGCTTCTTGTCCTCGACCAGTAATGAAGACATGTTCTGCACCTTCGGCAATGAACCGTTGGGCAGTAGCCAGGCCAATACCCTTAGAGCCACCTGTAATGAGAGCAACTTTTCCATCGAGTTTACCCATTTCTTCTTTTTGTTATGATGATAGTTGTTGTCTCGTATTGATATTTTTTTGTCGTTTTATTCTTTACAAAGATAGATGTATGTGATGGATATTTATACGACGCACACAGTCAGTACGCCTTATTCACTTTTTTTCTGTTCTTCCGAATATTTGCTTGGATTATGCTCACACTTTTTTTGTTGTTCCCTTTCTATATATCGTCGAGTTACCTTTTTTTAATGTGACTTTGCTCCACTCCTTATTGACACATATGCTTCACAATCTATTATTTGCTGCTTTTGATGAAGAAAGATTCATCTAAAAAAAATTATTTCGTATTATTGTTGCTTGCACGAGTATGCATCAATGTGTCGAATTGACAAATATTCTAAAAATACTCCATTACTTTATTTTCATTAGCGAACATAGCTCACTTTCAAATAAAAAAACCAAAACCAAACTATTCAATTTTTAATTTCTAATAATTTACTTTCTTTTCTTTCAACGGCTACAAAAGAGAAAAAAACATAAGATATTTGGTGTTTTCTTCGTAAATAGTCGAAGTGTTTTTTCTCTATGAAAGATGCACGCACTAATGAAATAAAAGGAAAAACTATTTAAGAAAAATACGATCCCTATATACAAAGCAAGATTCGTATGAATGAAAAAGAAAAGATTAGTTTTATAAACCAATTCTCTTAAATTCAAATTTGAAACTGTTACATGTATTGATAGTTATTTGTATACAAGCCTATGTAAGTTCACTACTAAGTATTAGAAACTATAGAAAAAAAATTATTTTTGTTTCTCTTATAAAAATAGAGACATACTAAAAATAAATTTATCATTTATACTGAGACATGTCATTCATTTTCAATATATCGAACGATAATCTATGCAAGCATCTATTAAAAGACAAATCAATATAATGATACAAGATCAATAAGCACAATCAAATATTCAATTTCATGTTTCTAATAAATATTTGATCTATTTTAATTTCATATAGTTTTAGTATTCAATTCACCAAATACAATGATAATCTTTACAATTGTCTGTATTTTTTCAAATCATTTCTATCGTATTTTAAAACATTGGACTACAAATAAAAGTCTTCTCTTGTCAAAAAACTTCTCTCATTTATTATAACCATCAATAGATTATATCCTTGAAGAATTATTACGTAAGATCTTGAAACATTGATTTCTATGCAAGATCTATCATAAATACCACTGTTATCAAACATTTTAATGTCGTTGTTTTAATCCATTGAAGTTCGCATACTTATGGCTTGATAGCACAAGTTTATTTTCTTCATAGGAATAATTGAAATCAATTCTATTATTAATATAATTGATCTTACTAAAGAAATCTAAGTGGTTTTCAGCTAAGAAAAATTCATATTTTCACTCACTTTATGTCAACACCAATGATTAATTTATTTTAACCAATAGCAGTTGCAATATTTAGAACTTTTAAGTTCAAATTATTCGTCTTTCTGTAATAAACATGATCATTTATGAAAGTTTAGTTTTATTCCCTCGACTAAAGGGAGGGTCATACGAAATAAAATGCGTTTGTTTGTTATCTTGCTTGATTGGGGTAAAAAAAAACATACCAGAGAGGTTAGCTTATTTTAAGACTTTTGGTCGTTTTGAGTGAACTTTGCTATAGGTTATCGAGGGCCCTGAATCCGAATCCGAAGCCCATTTTTTTGACCGAGATTTCATTGGTCAGGAACCGGTCAATCAGAAATGAGCTTTTCTATTTTAATACTTTTGGCCGTTTTGATCGAACTCTGCTATAGGTTATCGATGGACAGGATTCCGAATCCGAAGTCAGTTTTTTGGCAGGGCTTTCATTGGCCGAAATCCGGCTAATCAGAAACCAGCTTTTTTATTTTAAGGCTTTTCGACGATTTGATGAAACTTTGCTATAGGTTATCGATGGCCCTGAATTCGAATCCGAAGCCCATTTCTCTGGACGATATTTCATTAGTCGGAAACCGGCCAATCAAAAAGGAACTTTTTTATTTTACGACTTTTGGCCGTTTTGATCGAACTTTGTTAGAGGTTATCGATGGTGAGAAATCCGAATCTGGAATCAGGATTCCAAAATTCAGATCTCGAATCTTTTCGCTCTATGAGAAGTGATATTGAGAAACTGCAAGTACTTTGTAATACGTGATAGCAGTGAAATGAATCAAGAAATACGAAGATAAAATGGAATTAGAGTGCTTATAGAACAAAGATTGAGGAATGAGAGCGAGTTACGCAAAAAAATTATTTCGATTGACAGGATACAACGGCTGTGTCCACTTATTAAGAAGATTTCAGATTATCAGTAAGTCTATACTAACGTGTCCTCTTCCGGGATACTGATAGGCTTCCAAAGAAAATTTCTAATGTGGATGAATTTTTTTGTAAAGGATCAAACTTTTCATCAGTTTTTTAAACAGGAACGATGGCTCGATTTTGAAAATGGTATTAACCTTTCGTGAATGTAAAGTAGCTGGAAGCAGCGGATAGCCGTGAATGACATTCCTTCGAAAGGACGATGAAAGAACAGCTGCCTCCAAACTAGGTTTATTCAAAATCAGTTTTACGACATTTCTGTATAACATCAAGCAAGGTCCTTAAAAAAGTGCCACTGAGACTTAACATACGACACTTTATGTAGAGAAGGAGTCCTATAAACATGGAGAAACTCGAGAGACGACACGTATATATTTAATAGATATCTTGCTGGATATAGGAAATCTAGGACTCTATAGTTACGAGTAGAGAAGCTTTTGAAGCAGTTGAAATGTGGATTAGTCATGCCTTGAATAAGAAAGTAGTCATTTGTGAATATGTGTTCAAAGATAGTAGTAGCTAAGCGTGAATAGCGCCACGTCGGAACTCCTACAGTGAAATACAGTAGCTTCTATTTCTATTTCACAATTTTTTTGGTATGAGATATGGTCTATTAAGCTAGTTTTTTGTGTGAAATCATATACTTAAGCTTCTTTCGATGGTGAGCTCAATGAAATCTCAGATTGACTAGCTAGGTAAGAGATTGAAACGCATAAGGAATAGTTCACAAGTGTTTTCACTTTTGAATTGGGTGCGGGTGTGGGTGTGGGTGTGGGGTGTGGGGTGTGGGAGTGGAGGTGAGTGTGGCTGGGTGTCGGTATGGAGGAAGAGAAATCCGGTGTCACCCCCACCCCCACCACCCCCACACTCACCCACAACCACATCCACACCCACACCCTTAGCATTATTTCTTATTAATTTGAATTCAAGCACATTATCAATATTATTTTAAAAATTTATTTCGACTTAATCGTTTGCTGAAAAGCAAAAGCTGAGAGTAGCAGATTGATTTATATTATTAAAAAAGATATAGATTGATGTGTTTTCAATTGATTAATACATCCTCACACCCTCAGGTTATTTGTTTAAATTCACATGATTGTTCAGTGGCATTGCAGCAGGAATAATTCTTGGATGTCGTTTCTTCCAGCAGAGAAAATTTTCCACTTTCTTACCAATTTCAGGTAATGTTCCGCAACAAACAAATGGAAAAAGAAATATAACATAACATCCAAAAAAAAACATGTAATTCTTAGTGTTTCCTAATGAATCCAGTGAAAGGCCAAGTAGACCACAAAGTTGCAAAATTGTCCATGGAAATTGAAAACCGGCAAAGAGAATGAAGATTGATAATACTTGAAGTATCAATTTTCTTTGTTTTCCCCATTGTACAGATTGTCTTAAATTAGTTTTTTGTCGTATAAAACGAAAAAAAAGTCCCAGAGTAGAGATGATAATAATTAATACTGGAATTATTTGATGAATTATTAGATCAAATTTAGAGAGTATGGGATCCACAAGAAAACAAGGAATGTACATACCATTGATTGTCGATTGATAATATAAATAATCACAAAATGGGTAAAATATTATTAAACTATAATAAATTAAACTGTAGAGAGGAACAACTATTAAAGGTAGATAATGCAAAAATATCGTTTCCGTGTATTTAGTAACAATCGATTATGGAAAACAAGTATATGTCTTTCAACAGTACACCAAGCAAAGACAATCGTTTTTGTTGGAAAGATTCCAAAGTTGAGAAATGACCAAATTTGAGAAAACGGACGTGTGATTTGCCAAATACCATTAAGTCGATAGTAGTGAAGGGTAAACGGAATATTAGCGCATTCAAAACTCAAGTCGAGTAAGAGTAAAACTATAATTATATGATTATTTAGTGATTTACGAAGATTTCGAATAAATAAAAGATGATATAGAATGAATAGACAACACTGCATTGATAAGATATTGGAGATAAGAAAAAGCCAAAACCGAACAGGATAAGAAATAGCAAGTTCCGCATAGGCAGAAGGTGCTTCGCTATCGAAAGTATTATTTGTGTTTGCCATTAGAGGAAGTATAATAAACTTACGTAGAAGCAAATATTTCTGAAGATGCTTTATATATGGAAACAACACTAGTTAGTTTTTGCGTAAATAATTCAATTTGAAAAAATATTAATGTTATTTTTCTTGTGATCAAAAAAATTTTCTGCAAACGCTTCAACTATCATGCATGGTGTAACAAAAAAGGAATATATATAATGTATATGTATATGACATCATCTTGTTTTGCTTTTCTCTCCCTCGGTTTGTCTCTCTCTCTCAATCGTTCTTTATCCTTATTGTTATGTTTGATCTACGTCTCACTTTATGAATTTAAGTGTTTGTTAGTTAAGAGAAAATATTAATATTTCGAATGCATGTTAATCTAGAGAAATGTGAACAACTTTCTCAGAGAAATATCCATTTTTTTCTGTTGAAAATAAATCAAAAAATTAGTTAAACGTAAATTACGATTTGACGTCATTCATACGGTAATACATAGAGTTTTTTGCAAATCATGAATCGCATGTTCAAGCTTCACAGTTGAAAAAGTTCAATGAAAAGAGAATATACTAATAAAAACTGAAAACTTTGATGGTTGAGCAAGTTCAATGAAAAGAGAATATGCTAATAAAAACTGAACACTTTAATAGTTGAGAAAATTGAATAAAAGAAATATAAAAGAATGATAAATCAAAAATAATTATAAAATGCGCTTTTCTATTTCAGAGAAGAACTTTGGACTCTTACTTTTAATGGCATCCTTATTTTTGAAATTTGTTTACAAAATGTAGTTTCCATTAGGATATTCTAGAAATCTCATTAGACATAAAACGGTCATTTTTGTCTTCTATGATTCAGTTGGTAAAATATAACCAATGCTTTCATTATTTTTGTGAATAACAAAAAGAAAAGGAATTTATGAGATTTGAAATGTAATAAATTTTTGATGTCATTATTTGACCATGTAGGAGATTTTCAACTAAAGATTTAACAATATTATCGAACGTGAAAGCTGAATTCAATTATTAAAGTTCACTTCAAATATTCAAGTATTCATTTGTTGATGGTTCAATTATGCAATTATTCTTCGGTAGAGAGATGCCCTTTGTGTCCACAGGTCCACGTACTCTCACACAAATAGATAATAAAAGAATATTTGAATTCAAATTTCGCGTTTGACATATATGTTAATGATATAGATATGATCATAGTCAATCATAGTAAATTTCTGTTACTGATCGAAGATGAGGGTGTGGGGTAAGGGTGAGAGTGTGTTTGTGTGTAGGTGTATTTGATCGAAAAAGAGAAATGAGAGCTTGTGTTTTTCAGTTGTTTTTTCTCTTTTTGAAAAATCAGAATTTCAACCAGTTTCGATTTATCTATTAATATATCTCTTCAGGAATTAGACCCGTCACAAGAGAAAAAGCTCTTGGTAAGTAGTAATAAGCAGGGATGAGGGTGGGGGTGGTGTGAGTCAAGCAGACTACGATCTGGATACTGACCTTCCTTAAGGATCTCATCACGTAGTTTTGAGGGTGTGGGTGTCTAGTTACCATTATCGCGATTTCGTCTCTGCTAGGAGACTCATCAGATGGCTTTGACTCTGTTGTTAGTTTTCTCTTTCATTCAAGTCTCCTACCCACTAAATGTTAAGAGGTCGGAAGGAATCAATGGAAAATTATGATGTGTATTAGCTAGGTTAGTGGCATTAGTTATCCTACTTTAGCTTGTAGATTGATATAATAAAGAAGATAATATAGGCTCAGATAATGAATATGTATTCTATTAATGGAAAATGGGTGACCCGGATAACAAAAATAAGCAACTAAACAACTGGGGAAAAACTTATTCATATAACTGAACCAGAGAGACAGAAAAGAAAAAAAGGAATAGTATAGACACATATATGTATATGTTGGGGAACACTGAACCTCACATAGGTTACATAAAGGAGAACGAGGGTGTGGGTGTGGGTGGGGTTGGGTGTGGATGTAGGTGTGGGGTGTGGGTGGAGTGTGGGTGTGGGTGGGTGGGGGTGGGTGGGGTGTGGGTGTGGGTGTGGGTGGATGTGGGTGTGGGTGTGGGCGTGTGAGATGTGAATGGGTGTGGGTGTGGGTGAATGAAAATAGAATGATATCAGAAACACACCCACACCCCACACCCACACCCACACCCACACCCATACCCACACCCACACACCCACACCGACACCTATACACACCTACACCCCACACCCACCCACAGTCACAGCCACACCCACCCACATCCACACTCATACCCACCCACATCGAGACCCACACCCACCCACACCCACATCCACACTCACACCCACACCCACCCACACCCACACCGCACATCCACATCCACATCCACACCAACACCAACACGCACATCCACACACACACCCACCCACACCTACACCCCACACCCACACCTACACCCACACACCCACCCACAGCCACAGCCACACCCGCACCCTCAAGCAAAAGTGGTGGGAATGTTTCAACTCGTCACGTTTTTTCTTGTCTGGCTTTCGTAACGAATTGATAGTACGAAAGGCCGTGACAGAGGTTTCGTAACGACAGAATCAGAGCTTTCGTAACAAAAAATCAGGGGTTTCGTAACAAATTTTACAGGGTGATCGTAATTGGTGTTTTAATATGTACCATTACAGAGCTTTCGTAACGAAAAACATGTAATTTCTGCAAATTAAGTCCAGCTATCACCCTGATCCTCATTACGAAATCCCTGTTGCTTCGTTGTGAAAGCTCTGCAACGGTTACGAACTCCCTGTATTAATTGCTACGATCGCCCTGTAAATTTCGTTACGGCATCCCTGTATTTTTGGATATTCCTATTTTTGGTGTTACGAAAGGTCTGATTTTTGCTGTTTGTTCCACTCGTCACGTGACGAGTTGAAACGTTCTCAAAGTAGTGTATTGAGGCATCATCTATGTTTATGTGAGAAACACTAATTTTTCTATTTTGCTGCAACTTTGTGGCTATTTTGTGACGGATTGTCTTTTGTGAGCACTTAATGAAGTGATAAGCGCAGAATGGGAAAAACGAAAAAGTTGACGAGCAAAGAAGGAAAATGGTCATAACTATCGGGTTGTTTTTAAAATAGCCTCTACTGTTTTTTGAATAACTTTTAATGGCTGATATCTGTGTATTGCGGGTTTTCATGATTCGATAGGGCAAGCTGGGGGCCGTTTATCTTTATACGATTCATCGAAGCAAAAAGCTTTTTTCATGCTCTTCCGTAAACTAATATTTTTGCTAACGTCGTACTCCGGCATTTGTCATGGCAAACTATGATCAAATTATACTTGATTGTAGCCGCATGAACCCTCTATGTATAAAAAAGTTATCGAATTATTTCCAGGTTCTCTCGAGGAATGGACACTTTTGCACTGAGATCAAGAAATGCATGTTTGGACGAATTTCACAAAGTAATATAAATTTTCAATTATACCGGATTTCATAGTACCACTGGTTATCAGACTTAACGCACTTTCATATTTGACACATCGCTAATTTTACACCAATGTGAGTATGGGTATCAGTGTCGTTGTGAATGTGGATCTGAGATAAGGCACCTACACCCTGACTCACAGCCACAACCATACCAACAGCCACACCCTACTACTTGAGCCAACATGTTTCAGATTATTATTGTTTTGACGATTCTTTTCCGCTCGATTTAATTCCTAAATATTGTTTGGATTGTTTTTTTTGAATTGATAATCTAATATAATTTCTACCGAACTATTATACAATAGATTTCGGTACATTGTTTATGTATCTACCTCTGAAATGATCTGAAAAGAAATGTCTGACGAGAAAATGTCAGATCGAAAATATTGTCGTAAATCTGTATTGATTTTGTTGACAATGCTATTTAACCCTAGCAGAGCATCCTCATAAACAATAATTTCATGTAACGTAAAGCTACATCATGGTGGGATGTGGGTGTGGCTATGTACTAGACTAGTACCCACTCACACACCCACACACACACCCTAGTTTGTCTGTATTTTATCGTTGTAAATGTTTGTTGAATAGAATTAATCGACTTATGATGAAATAAACGATGAATATAAATTTCTATGCTTATATAAAAGATACATGTATGCAGTCTAGGCATATGAACAAGAACTTCATCATGAAGATGTGTTCCATCAACGACGTGACGATTTAACGTACGTATACGAAGATACAATGTTAACTTTTCAAGATGTGTTGTGCGATGAAGAAGCGGAACAACCAACTCATCATAATCAAAAGTAACATTATTACTTGTTAAAGAAAAACACTTCAAATTATTTAGCGTATTCTATAAAATATAAAAACATATTTGGAATACATAGGTATCAGTTCAGATCAAAAAGATTATGTGAGAACATGATCGTGAAAGGTTTATCTAGTTACAATTCTTTTTCTCAGTATTTTTTCTTTTTTAATCTGATATATAATATGTCATATTCATATCATGAATAATTTTCACAATGCAGCTATCATTATAAGACACATTCAAGTTAAAAGAAAAATTTCTTCTTTTGAAATATTTTTATCTTTTAGCCTAAATCAGACTAATTTCTTTTGATATTGAGAAACGATTGAATAATCTTTTCTATTGTTCGTTACGATAATCAGAAAACTCGTTTTTTTTCTAATTTTTCGATCAACTAATTTTACTTAGTAGTGAAGAGTTCATTTTCAAACAATTTCAAGTAATAGGAAAACAAGTCCCACTATTATGCAATACAACAGAGTCAACTTACCATATTATTGCGAGACATATATAATGGAGATGTGATATTATGGATTTCAACGATGAACGTGGTTAGATGGTTGAGATTATCATCAAGTAAACGGAGACAATCATCAAAAGCAAACACATTAATATTTAATACAGTAAGAGTTGTAGAAGAGGGTGTGGGTGAGTGTGAGTGCGTGGGTGTGGGTATGGTGCGTGGGTGTGGGTGCGTGGGTGTGGGTGTGGATGTGAGTGCGGATATGAGTGTCGGTGGGGGTGTTGGGTGCCGGTGTGGTCATAATCTTTATGGACAACCACACGCACACCCACTCCACACCCACACCCACCCATACTCACATGCAGCCTAATATCGATATTATGGTCAACTATGAATATGATGAAAAGAAAGCAAACGCAATCATTTTGTTTGCTTCGAAATATATTAGACAATGTCTCGTAGCAGTATCACTGTTAAGAAACGCAGGTAGATACTGTTGTCTACCTCAAGAGTTTGTGCCTTCCTTACAGAGAAAATCAGAATATGTGTCCCGCGGGTTGCTGTGTGATAACTGTGTCAAGACGCTTATCAGCCACAAGAAGACTTTTGTTTGCATCGAATCACTACTCATTTCTTTCTCAACAGAGGTAACAGTAACAGTAAAGTGATATACGAACTTCTCTACAAATAACTCGACGGTGTTGAATTTGTGTAATCCGAAGTAATATCTCGATCATCCTGTTAGTAAGCATAAGTTTTGTTCTTCAACAAAATGAAATACTCGTCTGGGGACAAATAACTGTTGTAAAACAAATTTTGTAAGTTCTCTTTTACGAAAAAAGACATTCGATCTCATCAAGTCTCAATATTTGTGAGATCGTAAACGTATTATAGATGCAGATAAAAAGCTTTCAGCGTTATCCCTAGGGGACTAAAATGTGAAACATGATGGAGTCTTTTTGATTGTATATCAAGACTCTGGTAATATTGATCACGATCCGCGACAATGCTGAGGAAGCAGCATGTCGACACATTTGTCACGGTCTGTGGGTAGGATCGGAGAGGTGGGATGGTATCACTATTTTTTTTGCTATATACTTCAACACTAATTACCCATCGTGTTTCACAAAATGAGAAAAAGAATTCCTATGTATTTTCACATGGACTGTAGCTGTTCTCGTTCGGTTGCCTTCTGCACTGTAGGAATCTTGGTCGAACTTGATCTGAGTTACTTCGTTCAATATCTCCAGGTTGTGTTTGATAGAAATTATGATGTTACCCAAACGCTCGAAAATGCGTTCGAAGTCTGAAAATTGTTCAAAGCCTTTCAGAGCAGGATTCAGATTTTGCCAGATGCACAGTTCTTACTAGGAAACGTTGAGCTTCTCTCTCCTGACTTCGTATGATTACGCCACTAGAAATATGTTCATCGTTTTTTGGCGAATATTTCGCATACCTTCTGTATGCCCACTTGATCTATCTCATTCTATCGATTCCAATGTTTGATATAGATATCTACGAAGTGAAGAAACATGTCATTGTTGTCTCAATACAAAACAATCGTCGAGAGCATCATTGCCGCTCAATGTGCGCACAACATTGACGAAGCCGTTTCGTTTTTCGATCCCAACTGCGAAGTGGTGCGAGATGGACAAACCATCATCCGCTCAAAGGAAGAGTTAAGAAAAAATTTTGAAACACACTGTTTGGATCCAAACTTTTTGGTCCGTATTGTTGAATATTTACCAGTCGATGGCGATGATCGTGTGCATGTTCTTCTGGAGGATAAGGACAATAAACAATATGATGAGACTTGTGTCTTTTCAAAAGAAGGCAAAATCGTCCAAGTATTGGCCATTAGCAGTGTCAATCACTAGAACTACCGCGACTGCGTATCTATTGTTTTTTTTTCTTATTAATTTGTCAGTCTTTTCTTGAAAGGATGAAAGAATTTTATATTGAATTTGATTTTATTTCGATAATTAGTTTTATTTTTATGAATTTATTACTTTCCGGCGATACAGCTAAAGTCGTAATTAAATGTTTTAAGAATAAAAAAATGATGATGAACATTGGCGATTGCGTTCATTCACTATGTTGTCTTGCACTATCGAGCAAAGAAGAAGCAGTGTGCGTTCAATGATGCCGACTGTTATATACCCAGGCAGTTAAAGCCAATAAAAAAACGGGTTTTAAAGCGTTATTACGAAATCATTAACACGTTAAAACACGTTGCGAAAGTATGAATTTGTTAAAATGCATAATTCTTTTAAAAATTACGCGTTTTTTACCGCTTTCGCGGAAGTTTTTACAAGTTACATCAAGTTCGAAGGTGTTAATACGTTTTAACGCAATAATTTCACATAAAAAAAAACCGTTTTGTTCGTTTGTTTTAGATCTAGTTGTAACATGTTCAATATTAACTCGTTATATCTTGTTTTTCAACAGAATTTCACACGTTCATACAGATTTATCACTTTACGAAAGTTAAAATGCAGCATTTTGATTCAGAGAAAACAGAATTATTTTAGTATTTGCATAGTACATAAGATATTCATATGTTGAATTGATTTTTAAGCAAGATGAGAAACTTTGTTTAACGTCGAAGGAAAAATAATCATAAAGATATCGTATACATATACTTGCTGATATACATTTGGTTCAAACATGCAGTTCTCATCTGTTCTTGTTCAATCCGAATCATATTATAATTCTTTTCAAGGCTATATACAATTATAATCGGCTTCTTGAATCGATTAATTATCATTTTGTTTAGCTTCATTTATCCATATTTAATCACATAATACATATGATAGAATGTCAACAACATAAGTTTAAACAAATGTGCATTATTTTTATTTAAAAGCAAAGAGAGGAAAGCAGGATGAATAAATGTTTTATTCAGAATAAGAAATAAAATAGCGCTAAAGAGGTGAAGACAAATATTGAAGTGGATTTTAAAACTCTGTTATGCAGTCTCTCGTCTCTATTAGAGAATTTCAGTGTCTTAAAAGAAACATTATTTAATTCCTCCTATCAAGACGATAAAAAAGGAACAACATATTTTATCACACAGCAAATAAACTAGCAGTTTCCTCTAAATAAAATCCAACAAATATGTTTATCTGTTTGATTTCCGCATTCGATTGCCGCTTCATATCTGGGTGTGGGTGTGGGTATGGGTGTTGGGTGTGGGGTGTGTGGGGTGTGGGTGGGTGTGGGTGTGGGTATGGGTGGATGTGGATGTGGATGTAGGTATGTGGGTGTGGGTGTAATTATTCATATCATCTACACTCACACCCACACCCTCAATATGTTAAGATAGTATCATTGGTAATGTGGTATAAGCTATGTTTAATTATGAGTGGTTGTAGATGACGAGAGCACCGCAAGATATTGGAAAGGTAATCGAAAGTTATATATTCATTTATTTTGAAATATCGAACTGTGCAATTGATCGGCCATTGTATATTATGTATTCGATCATTTTTTTATATGCAAGTCGGAATTACAGATGTTGGGTTGCGCGATAACTGATGAGAGAAGATTCGCAGTTGTTTTTCTTTGCCTGTCGTCATAATTTTGGATGTTGAGTGAAAATGAACTTAGCAGTTTAATGTTGACACGTTGCAAGATTATGTCTAACGGAAACTCATCAATTTCAGAAAGAGATAATGAGCGAAGCCGAGTGAATTGTCTAATGTGAAAGAGCAACAAAAAACAAATCCACTTGATCAGGTGTTCTGTCACCATTGCATAGTCTGAGTGCAGTGACATTTGGAGGATGAATCAATCGACAAAGGAGATGAAAATTGAACTTTGAAATTGATGTGAAATCAAGAGAATATCGATCGTAGTTGTTTACAAGCGCTCTGAATAATCGACACACTTGTCGAAGTGTAAGTATGATTGTCTTAGGATCGAGACTGTCAAAAATCCGATGAAGCAATTCGACTGGTAATATTTGCATTGACGGGATTTCATTACTCGCTATGGATGACGATGTGTTCTGTTTAAAATTTTACAATGTGCGTGTCACGACAGTGATGTGATTGCGAAATATTACGTTAACAAAATTTTCTTTTTGGTGCTGATATACAATGAACAGAAACGCAAACAAATACGATTGCTGCTCCCATCGTGAAGTTCCAAAATATAGAACGAAAAATTTCTGCCTATCCTAGACAGGAAAAATTGAGATGTCCCATTAGTACAACGATCGAGATGTTCCTTATAGATAATAGTTCCACAGATCGTTGTAGCGGATCAATCTACTACGACAGAAAATGTAGACATATTATATTTGTTGAATTACTATTTGTGATGGTTCTATTGAGCTAGGCAAGTGTGCTTCAAGAAACGCTATCACAAAGTCGAAGAAACAGAAATGTGTCTTTACATCTTATATGCGCTGTATGAGCTTCTAAAGACGCCTTTGACAACTACAACTCATCTGAACTTGAATAGATGAGCCCGCGTTTCGATACAGTTCTCATGAACTGTTGAACTTGAACTGTCGAATACCTAGTCGTAACTTTGTCATGTCGTCTATCTGGATCAGAGACAGACAGTGAAGAGAATGAAGGTTTTCTTATTCGTTTCAGTCTCTGAGCTGGATACTTTACAATTCAGGAGAAGATAACAGTGTAAACTGAAAGTGTTTGGTTTCGAAATTTGATCGAACAACTGAAAAGAGCGTTCTCAGCAATTTAGAAAATCCTCTTTCCATCGACACCTCACGTACTGTTGTCTCAAATCAACATTCTTATGCGGAGAGAAATTAGAATTCTAAATATTCGATCAATTGATGGAAAACATTTGATCACTTTTTTCTTGACACGTTCCAATGGACGATAAGCCAAAGATAACAACTGAAAGTGTTGCCATCTTAGCAGCTGAATATTCGTGGGTGTGGGTGTGGGGTGTGAGTGTTGGTGGGTGTGAGACAAAAAGAAGACTAACACCCACATCCACACCCACGCACACCCTCTCTTTTCGAATGCGACCAAAAAATGAAAGTAAGGGTGATACCCACAAGTGTAACATATAGATGAGATATTACTTCGATTGAATACAGAGTACTTGATGGAAAAAGTTCAATATCATATGAAGATCAACGAATTGCATAGAATAGAAATCTTTCTCGGAAACACAGCATGTGAAGAAGTCTTTTGTGTTGCATAAGGTACTAGAAAAAAAATTATTTCGATATACTTTATGCAAATAAACACAATACAAAAACTACTAAGTTCAAACGAATTAAAGATTCACCAGTCTTTACGACGATAACATCTCACTCACAATACACTCAGAACAACACTCACACGCCTATTCAAGTTCACATGCACATCCCGTACACATTCAAAATTCATTATTTAGTTTTCACTGATGCTACCTCCATTCAGTGGTTTTTTAACTAAAATGCATGACGTGAAAGTCGATACCTTTCTTGTGTTACACCATTCACATTGGTTTTTTAACTGATAACATCTCTCAAGAGAGGTCTCTAATGCTGAATTTTTTTTTCAAATTATCTGAAGTAACCTAAGATACATGTAAATTATAAAAATTATCTCTTATGAAATTCTTTATCTCGAGATATACGTGTTTTAACTTTGTAAAGTCACGTTACTAACGAATGATGTTGTCTATGTATTAGATTGATTTGAATGATCTTTTATTGGAGATACAAACATGACAAAATCAATATTATAATAAATTATTAATTATATCTTCATCAGATGATAATAAAAAAACAATTATTATTTGTTAAGTGACCAAATTATTTATTAACTTTTGTTGATATTGATTTATGTTTTAAATAATTTGAAATTTCTACTAAAGCAATTCATTCGAAAAATTCTAAACAATCAATAAATACTGAAAATTTGAAAATATAATTCCTATGTTTTATAATCAACAAAAAAAATTATCATTCTGTATCTCTTCTTTTTATCGTATGTCATACTTAACGAAAACGACAAATATATTGCATAACCTCGGAACAAGATTTATTCAGATACTAGAAAGACGAATAAATTACGAGTGAATTTAATGTTAGTAATGAAGAATTGTTTTCTTTTTTTTAGATTTGGATAAATTCCAATAAGATGATGATTAAATTATTATTAATAATTCTAACCATTGCACAAATTAATGGGTATAAGAAACATAAAGATCCAACTGCAGAAAATACTCGACCAATTATTGGTAAAATAAACAATATGATTTTGTAGTCAAATATGATTTCATTCATATAATTAAGGAATTTTAACTCAACCAACTCCAACATTATGGATGAAACCAAATCGCACTACTTATATAGCAGCTTCTTACGTAAAATATATCGAAGCAACTGGTGCTCAAGTTGTACCTATAAGGTAAAAGATTCAAGCAAAAAATACATTTTGAATTATAATTTGTTTTTTCTTAATTTTATAGAATGTATCAATCAATAGATTATTATTTTCATTTGTTTAATTCGCTAAATGGGTTTGCTAATAAAGAAAAAGAAGAAAAGAAAATCTTTTTCTTTATATTGACTTTTTTTAGAGTACTCTTTCCTGGCGGAGATTTAACTGATGAATATTATTCTGTTGCTAAACTTTTTTATATGTGGTCATTAAAAGTAAACTACAAGGAAATTTTTATTATTTCATGTATATTAATTGTTAGGATTTTGATGAAATACAAAAAAGTTTTCCTTTATGGGGAACATGTCTCGGTTTTGAAGTATTACTTATGTTAACAAGAAGTTCAACTGGTATTTTGGAACCCTGTCAAGGATATAATTATGCAACAGAACTCACTTTTATGCCAAGTATTTAAGTTTTTATTTAATTAATTTTTATTATTGTTTTTTGTATATAGATGCAAGTGATAGTCGACTATTAGAAGGATCATTACCATTGAACATAAAATATGCTTTAGAAAATGAGCCAACAACAGCAAATTTTCATAATTTTTGTATGCGACCAGAAGTAAAGATTTTCTCTAATCTGATTTAATCACCTAATATCTCTTAATGTAGAACTTCACGGCTGATCCTATATTACCAACATTTTATAAAATGTTAACTATAAGTCCAGATTTAGAAGGTCGAACATTTGTTTCAACTATTGAAAGTAAATATTATTTATCATACAATTCAGTTTTAATAATATGTAATAATATTTCTAAAAATCAATATGCTTATCTATGTTGTACATTTGCTCACACTACTACCAGTATACCAAAAGTAGATTGGTAGTCGGAGAACAACTATCGATATACCGCAATAGAATTGTGATTAAAAAGTAGCTGATCGTTTAAAGTATCAAACTAACCCCAGTATAGTGCACATTCTACTGAACAGTTTATCGTTGTTTTTTGTTTCGTTTGAGTTGCATGAGCAGTATTTGATTTTAATTTATTTGATTTAGGTCGTCGTTATCCAATTTTTGGAGTTCAATGGCATCCAGAAAAGAATGCATTTGAATGGCGAGTAAATACAACAATACCTCATACAAAAGATTCCATTGAAGTAATGCAATATATGGCAAATTTTTTAACTAATCAAACACGTCAAAATATGAATCATTTCGATTCATTAGAAGATGAACTAAAATATCTTATATATCAATATACACCTGAATTTATTGATTTAGATAAATCACATTTTCAACAAATTTACTATCTTTATGAATGAGACTGTGTTTCTTTCTTTTATTTTTAAATGAAAAAGTGAAACAAAAGACAACAATTCTAATATTTTAAATGATCAATAAATGCATCCTTTGTTCGATGAAATCGAATATTTTTACTTATTATTAATGTTCAGGTTGCAATACGATAATAACCATTCATCATAGTTGGACTTCCTCTTTCCAATGGTTACATAGATATCCATCATAGTATTAAAAATAATACTTTAGGCATAATGAAAAATAATATCATGAAAAATACAATTCGTAATAGTAAATTAATGATATAAGTCATAGACTAATTTATACTATTTGATAAACCAGTTGATTTACTATTCGAATGTTTCAATAGTTCAACAGATTCAACATGATTAGGACGTACATCCTCTTTTCACTCTTCTCAACATCCATACTCACACCCTAAGATGCATTAGACATAGAAGAACTAGAACCAAGACTAAGACAATAATCTCGTTCATGTCAAATCGTCCGTCTGGCAAGGAGAATAAGAGTGACAAAATAAATTGTAGTATAGCAGGAATACATTTCAAACCTATAGGCAACAATGTTGAATATTTGTCAAATTTATACTGATAAAATTTTTGCTAAGAGAGTGCGGGTGTAACTAAGTGATCGATTAAGATCAAAACCCACATTCTGGACCCATAAAGCACAAGAATTTCAATCTAATCGTCGACTTATATATAACTACTCTTCCCAGCGATGGTTTTGTCACAATTGGATAGAAAGCCACGTATGATCATTATACGAGATTTGTGAAATAGCATATGGAAAGCCCAATAGACTTGTAATACAAATATAGAAAATTCGTTTCTGAGAACGAGAATCAGTTTCAAACGGATGTTATATCCAAGTAATCCAACCAAGGAACCGATATAGCTCGATATGTTGTGTTGAAAACAAGTAAATAAAGGAGAACTTATAAATAATCTGACTTTCGAAGCTTGATAACATCGGTCACAACATCTCGAGCTTTTGATGTCTAGCTGTCATCTTTAACCACTACGAAAGACGTGTAATACGCTCCTATTATCAATTCGATATAAGAGAATTTCAGACAATGTCTTTGAATGAATAGACATTGTCCGGTCTTCAGGTGCAGTTTTTTCTGTTGTTATAATCGTCTCTCTTTTGCCTATGATTCAGTGTTGCCTTCTTGCATTCGATAACAATTATCATGCGTTTTCGTCACATTCATCATGCATACAATCAACTATTTGCTAGGTTGTGAGTGAGAAGAAACGACAAAAAAAATATTTCTTTCATTTTCTCTTAACGTACACACGTGCTCAAATCGAAAACACGCACAATTACAACCAGCGTCAAAACGAATGTACAACAGAAATATTCATTCAGTAGACAGCAACATATTTAGTATGAATAGTACACTTTTCGTACGAAAGAACAAATGTCACGCTTATTTACCATCCACACTATTATAATTCGTTTCCTCTTTTAATCCATTTTTTTCTGCATTTCTACAAGTGTTACAAAAGTTATTATCGTAAAGTAAGTTTTAGTAACTCCACTCCATAATGATATCATAATCTAATTATGTAAGAGTAATGCAAGTTTTTATTCCATATCAAAAGGCTTTGTATTATTTCGTTTTTGCATCAGTGTCATCATACATTATTCTTTCATCGACACTTTACTGTTATACCAATAGACTTCTTTCAAATAAGATTCATCAAAAAGAAATAATAAACCTTGACGCAGGTTTTTTTTACAAATCGGAAAATTTTTAATTTGTTTATCACCATCGTACAGAATATTATTAGAGCAAAAAATGCACCTGTGAGACTGTAACGAAGTTATAATCATAGTTTTTGTATAATACACTTAATTTAGATTTATTTCACAAATGATTATTTTGATATTTAGATATCTTTTTATTCTCTCAAAGATGTCAACGACAAAAACTGAAAAGCACGATGATGCTAAATTATATAAAGAGCCATTTTCAATATCACAATTGATCATGGGATTACTATTTGGTACATATTTTTTAACTGTTCAAACAATTGAATTAAGTTTGTCAACTTATGTTCTTCAAGAAAATAAGTTCGATCTTTATCGTGACTATTTAATATTCAAAGGACAAGCACCAATATGGAAATGGTGGCAATTAGTTTCTAGTATTATAATACCGCTATCTATTATTACCGCAGTTCGGAATATATTTCAAATATTTACGAAAAAATCTACGACAAGACGTAATATAATCGACATTGTAACAGCTTTACAATTGTTTGGCATACTTTATACTGTTTTTACAAGTGTATTACCATTAGAAAAGAAGTTAATTCAAACAGTTTCCAAGCATAATATACACAAGTTAAATTTTCTTCATTGGATTATCTTTCTATCGAATATTCTCGGATGGTTTATACCAATATTTCGGTATCAAGATTGGAAAAATGACGAACGCCTTCATCCCAAAAAGAAAATAGAATAATATTCATGATTTCATTTCTTTTCTATGAACAATTTTGATCTTGATATTTAGTTTTTCAAACAAGCGCTTGATTTATATAGTTAGAAATTATTTATTGATGTCTGCCAATTTACTATTCTAATTACTTTGTAGAAACAATGCTAGCGAATTATGAAAATGATTATAATATAATTTGCAAAGGATTGTCTTTGATATTGTCTCCCTTTCTTCAATTGTCTTCGAATATGAATCAGTGCTCATCGATATCATTATTCAAGCGCTATTCATTTGTAACATTTATTAAATGCATCTTAAAATAAATTAGGTAGATAATAAAAATGTCTTTGTATATTCTTCGCTGACAATATTTTTCTTGCAAGTCTTTTGATTATATCATTTAATAATCTGATCTATGGCAATTATTCCATTATTGGCGACACATGGTGCTTAGTTTTTTTACCTATGTCTTCGAAATTCATTGTATCACACAGAGTGAGGGTGTGGATGTCGGTTATGTACATGCGCGTTGTTTTTTCCTTTAGCCACATCCACATCCTATGAACTGGCAACTATCTTCAATGAATGGTTTTTTATTGATTAAGAAAAGTTACTTTTTATCGTATGGAAAAAATTTGGTTTTCATTGAAAGTCTTTGAAAACTTATGTCTAAATATCGATTTTTCTAGTGTAGATGAGAGTGTATTGAGAATCAGAAAAATCTACATCATGATCTAATCGGATGAAAGCTTTGCCCAATAAAAAATTTCATTGTTTCTTCTACGAAAAAATATTTAAAGTTTTATATGATGAAAAACTAGTTTCTCATTGAAAACTTGTTCATGGAACTTATTTTTTACTAGATGCGATAAAGAAAAGATAGATAGAGAAATATAGATTACTTTCAGATTCCAAACAATTATTGTGGCATTATAAAGAATCATTTTTAATTGTATGAAAGTAAATGTAAGTTTTGGTGTAATGCAGAATTAGTTTATCACTCGAAACTATTGGTAAGCATCATCCCATCACTGATTGTGCAAGAAGATTTCATTTTGAAATAAATATAACGAAAATCAAGATCAGTTTCAGATCGGACAAGATATTTTTGTGATTAAAAAATAAACAAATTGTTATTCCTTGAAAAGTATACGTAAACTTTCATAGTATGAAAACAACTGTTTCGCTTTAAATCCTTGAAAATCTTCTCCAAATGGTTATGTCTACGCACATTTTGATTAGAAAATAAAAGTTACGCAAACGTACATCATATTCACATCGAAGAAAGTAATGTTAAGATTAAGAAAAAAACATCTGTTTCATTCTTTTTGAAGTATGCGTAGGTTATCTTGCGATTAAAAGCCACTTATTCAACTATAACTTTTCGAATAGGTAGTCAAACGATGCAATTTTTACTAGTGTTTGATAGAAAAATAAATGATCAACAAATTTACGCTATTTTCAGATCAAACGATATACATCTGTGATAAAAAAAAGAAATTTGTTTTTTATTTTGTTATAAATGTATCTAGATTTTTGTATAAAGATAAGCGGTCTTTCTATAGAACGTTTTTGATCACATGATTCAGTTTATAGAATTTTAGCAATATTCGACAGAGAAATGAAAAATCTATATATGCGTTCGAAAAGTTATTTGGCATTTGTGTTAAAATTTCAGTTTTTTATTCATATTTCAATAACTTTCATGTTTTGGACGAAACTTGTTAGATAATTTCGATTCACTCTATCAGATATTGCATTGTTTTACTTTTTTAACGGTTCGAAAGAAGTATCAATCATAATATTTATTATAAACTTTACATTGAAAGACGTACGTCGTAGTAGTATTTGACATGCTTGCAGTTATGCATGAGTTAGTGAGTATTATGTTGTGCTTTTAGTATTTTCATGCTGTTCGGAAATGGTGTTCTAAATTCAGAAAAATGTTGTTTTTGTATGAAACGAAATGTTTTTGATCTTTATTCAGAATCTTTTATCGTCAAAATTTCAAGTTTTCATTAGAATATATTTCCGTTTAAGCTTCTCCACATCCTCGATCACAAACCGCAATCACATCTACATCCACATCTTCTCGATCGTTGTCACGTATCATGCTATCGAATGGAATCATGATGTCACTATCAGTATGTTTAATTAGTTCATTTTCTTCTGACAAAACTCAATTAAATCAAAATTCTACTCTTTACGCGTGAGTAACTCATTTACGTTCCAAGTCTGTTTCGAGCACCCATTAGTTAAACTATCCAATTAACATACTCATCGTAATCATGCAAAGAAGCTTTAAATTACTAGTAATACCAAGGTGATCTTTCTCGAGTCTTCCAACGCATTGAAACATCTACTAATTAGATCAGAAGTTCTTTTCATATTTCATTTCCTTAGAACACTCTGTGCGACCTCCCTCAGTTGAAATAAAAACAAAAAGTTTGATTGTTTTTCGATTGAGCAGAGTGACATTGATAACTCCATAGTAATTTATTAACATGTCAAAAAACTCAGCAACACAAGTGAAATCATAATGAAAAAGTTAGGCAGCACATCTACTGATGACATTCCAATTCTATGTTTCAATGCTAGTGATAGATTTTAAAATGAAAATAATGGACATAAAGAAAACTCAGAAATACTCAATCGAGATTCATCGTTGGTAAAGAAAGCTTCTAGTCGTATTTCTGCCTTTTCTATATCTTATTCGAAGATACTTCACACTGCTCACATAATATAGTTTAGCCAAAGAAATAGCGTTGTAGAAATGAAATGTTTTCACTAGATGTGCTGTCTACAAATGTGCCAATTTACTGTTAATGTTTACAAGCGATTAAATGCTTAACCTATTCTTCGCCATTGATTAGCGTAATCTCGAATAGCCAAACTAAGCAAATAAATGCTGTCTGGAATTGCATTTGAATACACGTCCATATCATATTTGTTGATCCCAATTAATGATTCAATTCGCAATTGAAATTTTGCTAAGCAACTGCGATTATTTTGATTATCATCATAAAAGAATGTTGTGAGAGAGGCAGGTTCAGTATCCATAGATATAATACTTTCTTTCCATGAAATAGTCCAATGTTGACCTAATATTTGAAAATGTTGTTGAATTTTCCCTTTTCGCCATTTTTTAGTTTCAGGATCACGTGTTTTCAATGTGGCCTGGTATACCGAGCCTTTTTTGGACGAATGACCTTTACCGATCACTTTTTTCGATGGGTAGGCGACTAGTTTAATCGATTGTCCGAAACTGATGGATGACTCAATACGATAGTGAAGATTTTTGCCACTTCGATCGTAGATTGAGAATTCTCTTGCTTTCAACCATTGGAAATAATCCTCTTCAATGACATACTGACGTTCTGGTGTTTGGCTAAAAGCAATATAAGCAAGAGCTAAGATGATTAGTCGAATCATCTTGCATGAGATTGTCAGTAGTATGTTGAAAAGAATGACTGACACACGAGTAATACCAGTGATAAGTAAATGTTTTAGTTAGGTAATAGAAACATATAGTTCGTAAGAAGTGATGCCCTTTATAGATTCTTCATCGCGCATTAGAAATCTATCAGTAGTCATAAGGTTTGAAAAGGCCACACTTGTACATCGTTAAATGTTTACGAGTAAGAAGATAAAATGGTGTAACATGATACCATAAATCTAATTAACTTCTTGTCTCGATATATTTTCTTTTTCAATCCCATGATCATTGAAATACATCAAAAACACTAATATTGATCGATACAATTTCATTCGAGAGGATTATATCGATGTAGACGAAGTGCTCGATCTTCAATGTATGTTTGTTCGACACTGAAATGATCATTCACTCACTCTGATTTGAGCGACTCATAAATTTAATCGAAGATTGTTGTTACAAATTGAACGAATGATTAAGGCAAGTCGAATAACTACTTTACTGTTCTATCGAATTGACAGTTGCATGAAACTATTTCGTCATACATAGAAAAGAAAGCCATTTAAACATTTGCAATTCGGTTTCTATCAATTTTGTCTTCATTAGAACATTCACATTCTATTTTTATTTTCACTTGAATTTTATTTGCAAACGATAACTCACAAGAAAATGAATACAAAAATGTTATAATCGAGCAACTTCTACAATTAGACCATTCATTCTTTCGAAAAGCTTTGGAATTTTTCTTGGTCCTTTGCTTCGCATGGTGGCTCAAGGTGGGCTACTGGTATTGCGTCTAATTAACTCGAAAATATGTCGTTTGCTATTTTTCAGTGCAGATATATGTTCTGCTATGTGAAAAGATACAATTTTCAATTAATATGTGAATGATAATGAATGTGCGTGAGCAGAATTTTGGAATCAATTAGCGTGAGAACAGCTTGTTGAAGGAAGAATGTATAGGAGACATATTTAGGTTCCAGTTTCTGGTACTCCATATGAATCGAACAATCTAGGACAACTCATCATTGATAATTTTTATTTTTATCTAGATTTTATTTCAAAACTGATATGTCAATAAAAATATTTCTTGTCCACTATTTAGTCATATGAAACAGGAAAAAAAGATAATAAACTGCAATGTTTAAATGACATCAATATGGACTACAATAGATCGATATTACATCATATAAAAAAGGAAAAGCAAGTAACATTATTCCATCATGAGCATAGTCCCTCATCGTCGTATGATTTTAAAATAATAATTAAGATATGACTTACTACTTTTCATTTCAATAGATTCATACTTAAAACTATAGTGTTCTTTTTATTAAAGACTCTGGATATGGAAGTAAATGTGATTTTTCTCAATACTCATGCCCACTTTCACCTATCATTTTCATATATAGAAAAATATCACACCTCACAAAAAACCGGAATTTTCCCCGTCATTTCAGAAGACTTTGCAATCCTCATTGAAATTAACAGGAGACAAAGCCGTGTTCTTTTATGGAACACATACAGGGCCAATGATGACGATATGAAAAGCAATTTTGGAAGAACAATTTATTTTAAATTTTGAATAAAATAAATGTATTAAACAGAATTAGAACATGATGTCAGGTCACAAATCAAAAAACATAACTCTTCCACCAGATTCGGCTACAATTAAGCAACGACGTTTTTCATCAATGACAGAAGCATAAGGAGTCCAAATAGTTGAAGCCGATTTCGGGATTGTGTAAGTAGCCATTAGAATACCATTCGGTGAATAATGATTGATTTGGGGTGAAGGATATGTTATTGTGACTAATAGATCAGGATTAGAAGAGGCAGCAGACGGGAAAAGCGTAATGAATGGATTAACAAGGTACGCTTGACCTTGTAATTGTATGACTGCAAGTTGCTTACCATCATTAGTCAATTGATAGATACATGCGCAGTGAATATCGAATATGTAAAGAACTCCGTCATTTCTTACTTTCACATCATAAACATACTCTAATGGTGGTATCGTT
This sequence comes from Rotaria sp. Silwood1, assembly GCA_905250075.1. Lineage (NCBI taxonomy): Eukaryota > Metazoa > Rotifera > Eurotatoria > Philodinida > Philodinidae > Rotaria > Rotaria sp. Silwood1. Next base: position 273,700 of record CAJNOP010000065.1, on the reverse strand, counting down.
TTATAGTTTTGTATTATTGTTCCATTAATCAATAATTTGATCACACGAGCATTACTACTATCGGCAACATACAAATTACCCTGTAAATCTACAGCTATACCATGAGGGTTTCTCAATGGTGGATCAGTTGTATAGATTCTACCTTGCTCAGTACCATTCGGCGAAAAAATATGAATGTAACCGTATGGAACATCAGCATCTGTAACATATATTTGACCTTGATTGTCCTAAGTTAAACCAACTGGAAAACCAAAATGAGGTGTTGGATTAATAATTTGTGTAACATTAGCAGATGAGTTCGTAATCGTTAACTTCTTTAAAATATTGTAGGCTATATCATCAGTTAAGCTATTAACATAAATATCTCCACTATTATGAAGTGCTACTAAACGAGGTGCGATTAGTACTGGATCATTACTAGAATAAACTTGTAAAACCTTTGCTGTTATAACATCGAATAAGACTAATCGTGTATTCAGAGTATCAGATAAAAGTAAATTACCATCAGCTGCAAATGTGAGACCTTGTGGACTGTATAGACTGTTAGTATATGTACGTATCAATGTGCCATTTGGCATTAAAGCAACGATACAGTTAGTAGCCATGTCGGCAACATATACATTTAGATCGGCATCAACTACTACTGCTGTTGGTCGATATATATTACTGTTTATATAAGATTGTAACTGTTTGCCTGTTTGTGAATTGACGAGAAATATTCTGCCAGTCGATGCATCATTCCTGTCAGCAACATATAATCTTTCACCGGTTTCGTCTATAGTTAATGCTGTCGGTTGATTAAGTGGTGGTAAGAAATTTGATGCATTGAATTTATTAACTTGTTGGCCATTTTTATTTAAGACATAAACAGATGTATCTTCGTTGTCTGTCGTTGCTACGTAGATATCACCATTGATAGGCGAAATCGTCAATGCTACGGGAACATAAAGAGCTAAAGAAATATTTTTAATTAGTTGTTCATTAGTTGTCCTATATATGTATATCGTTGCAAAAGAACCATTAGCACCAGTTGCAACATATAAATAACCAACTAAATCTATCGTCAACTTAACTGAAGAATAAGATTTCGATTGCTCAATAGGTAAGATAAGTGTTGATATATAAATAGCTTCCGATGACAAATGTAATATGCGATTAAACGACATATCAGCAATAAATATATGCTGATTGATTGGTGATATAGCAATATCAGTAGGGATCCAATAAGAAAGTAAACGAGACGGATAATGAATATCAATAGTTGCATCGTTATAAACCAAAGGAAAGAATAAAGCAAACAGGGAAAACACGGTAAGAATCAGTAGAACCATTCTATTGGATGCTGGAGATAAAATGCTAATGGGCTCCAATATATAATGCCATTCATCACGGGTAACTTCAGTTATATTATCAAAATCTAAATTATCCAATAAACAGTTTCCTAGAAAAAAAAGTGGCTGTGGATTCAATACACGTCTAACTGAGTCATACCGAGATTAAAAAAAAATGTCGTTGCATTATTTCTGGTTGCCACATACAGAAATAATTATAGTAGTTCTCAATATCGAAGTTTTATCAGTTTAGTCTGTTCTATTGTTTCTATTATGAATGGTTCTTTTTGATGCTTCTCGTTTCAAGCATGGGACTTCAGTTTCTCCCCACAGATTTTTGTCTGAAAGACTGTCTAATATGAAGTTTTTTTTCTTGGAACAAGAGAAGACCATGTGAAAATAGATTTGGATCTGAGAATGACACTCATCATTTAAAAAAATTCAAATTGGTAATTACAAAAACCAATGTAATGTCTAAAAATCAGTTGTCTTCCTGGGCTAATACTGTGACTGGCCATGTTCTTTTTTCAAGAGTGTTCTGAGCGCATTCATCAGTAAGTGTCTATGTTTCGAACCCGATAGAAATCGTTGAAGATAGCTTGTTTAATAGTAATCATAAAAGAATATTATTCATGAAGAAATATCTATCTATCTGCTCAAAGTATAAATGTACGAATAATAAAAATGAGATTCTTTCGAAGCAAAATAGCATCGGTTTTAAAGCTGGGAATTTTGTCCAGATGTATCGCAATAATCCTTTTTTAACTGATATGAAAAGGAAATTATTATTCTCATACATATCCAAGCATAGTTATTCGATTTCAGTGTTCTGCAACATTTAGTTCATCAACATATTGCCGACACAGTCGGCACAATTATTTTTAACACATTCTAGATTAATGCACAGTCGAGAGTAGTTGTCATCCAATAGAGAATCTAATGCATTGGTCTCAAAGCATGGGAACTCCACATTCAAGTGACAGATGTTCGGCAATCATTAGTGCTCGTACATGTTTTGAAACTTTTCATGAAGCTCGCAGATGTTCGAAACTTTAGAATTGTATTGCAAGATACGATACGATAATAGACCTCCTTTATCTGATGCTGTTTCTGGCAATAAATCACATTCTCGTTTCCATTGGAACAAAAATCTTTAATCCTATTACAATGAACATGAAATGGCATTGATTTTCTGGCATGTCAATGTGAAGGCAAATTCTTTTTTATGCCAGTCTTCCACGAATCTTCAATATACTGATGAATAAATGTGCACTCGTCCTTCGAACAACTATTGCAATCGATTTTGGATTGCATCATTTCAATACTCATCGACCACTAGTCTAAATTATTCTCGTTATGAGAATCTAGATCTTTCAAAATATTCACAGGTAGACAAGTCAGTTCTTCCGTCGAACATTTAATGAAGTTTTCCATACGATTTCACTTAGCTGCTCGTTCATGTCTTGTGCACAATTTAGAAGTTTATTACTTATTCTATAAGCTGAACAACATTCTATTGAATCATTTTCTACATCACTTGAATTGTAAAACGTGTGGGTGGGTGAAAGGAGGCTGACACTCACACACGTCCTGAGTGAGCCAAGAAGCAGGAGAATTTTCTGAAAAAGTGAAATAACAAGAAGAACATTTTTCCTATAAAAATTAGTCGCAAAAAAAAGAATTCTGTTTCAGACAACCCGTGTTATGGTTCCTAAACAGAAAGAAACTGTTTTATAGTGCACTTGACACGCTCTTCTATCTGAACAAATTAAAAAGATTTTTGATGAAAAAAACTTTTCGCCAGGAAAACTGGCTTCTAAAAAATGTCTTTAGAGTCGTAGCCACCAGTCTCGTATTAATGTCCGAAATCAGCATGATCGATTACTTATCACTTATTAGCTTTGATGAAAAGAACGATTACACAGTTAGGGGATTTTCTTATTGAGTGCAAGGAACGAACAAATTCTTTAGGTCTATCTTTAAAACAGAGCTGTTCGTATAAATTAAACATTATTTCGTTCGACCTAGCAACTGCCATCAATAATGACCTAGTAGTACACGAATAACATTCACAGATGATCACTATAAACAGTGTGTGATACGTGCTAATCGACATTCAGGTCTTTCATGTACTTGATTCACTGGCCTCCCACTGAGGGTTCATGAAAAAAGAGGAGTAAAGAGGGTCCATTTAAAAATAATAAAAGAGGATTTTGAATAAGAAAGAGGAAAAGTAGAAGGGTCTTATTTCAACCCTCAAAATCATAAAAAAACACTCAACGTGAAAGGAAAACGCCAACATTGCAAAAGTGATCCTTTATTGATCGCTGTTTGGTAGTGGCTTTAAATTTAACGAGTGTTGCAAAAGTTCCTGGAAAAATGTCAGACTGTTGTATTTGAACAGAAGATAATAGAAGGCTAATTCTTTTTTTGCCAGATAGAACTTGGTTTCTACTTTCAAAGCACATATTTCACAGACTTATATTCATACACGAGCAGCAAAATTTATTCTGTTTTTATAAACCTCCTAAAAAGCAGGCCGCAACATTTTTAACAGTAAACACATTGTATGTGTAAACAAACACATGTGCTTGTGAGCTAAAATGACTTCTATGCTGTATGATTGCTCAAAGATCATCTAGAGAAAATTTCAGTTTAAGCAAATTTTTCTTTATCGAGACTCACGTTCTCAAAATTATGTCAGCATATATTGCAAAAATTTCTGTAACAGTAAGTTTTCCAGTTTCAGATATCTAATTAACTTAGGACAAGGAATTGAGTAAGGTTTTTCTGATAGTTTTCTAGCTTGCGAAGAGCTCGATCTGGCGCGGTCGATCTTTCTTAAATTGCTTGTGAAAATGGGTATTTAAGGTGATAAGAATTTGAAACAATTGATACACATAAATTTCCAAAACTGTAAAAATTAGTTTTTCCTCCCAACAATAAATGATAACAATCAAGTTTTTCAATAGGTTGCGTGTGGCAAAAAACTTATATCGTTCTGTATATAACGTGTAAAAAGGTATCTAAAATGTTGCATTTAAGGCAAGTTATTGAACTTTTTTCCGAAGAAATCAATAGCATAATTGTAGAAATTTACAGGACCCTTTTTAACAGTTTTAGAAAAACCGAATTGATTTGTCTACTAATGTATGAATAGAAGTTTTCGAAACATATCCTTTAAGAATAGTAACCACGCTCTATCTAACAAAAAAAGAGTTAGCTTCTTCTCATCTTCTGTTCACATACAATAGTCTGGCATTTTTCCAGGAACTTTTGCAACACCCGTGATATTACGCTATATTGTAATAGAATTATGGATGTCAAACAATCTATCAAAGTTATTATTATCTCTACTACCCGCATTGAATGTTGTAAAAGTCGATTGAAGTTCAATCGATTACTTTTCATCATCTTTAACTGCATTTGTCTGCTTTGTTGCAACCTAGTTCCGTTTTAGTTCTTTTTCTATCTAAGGTAGTTGCATAAAGTATTTTCATAGGGCTAATGTTTTCCCGATGCGAAAAAGAGCACCAAAAAAAAATTGTGTTCACTCTCATACATGAACCTACGACTGCTGGAAAACTTGATCTATACTAAGTTTTTCTATATACACTTTAGAGGTCTGTACAGGCTTACTTTTTGTGGGCCTGGCCTGCTCATGACAGGCTATGTACCTCGTCTGCCTGCCTGCTTAGGCCTGTGTACTTTTTTTGCATACTAATATTAGGATAATAATTTAGTAGAAGTAGAAAACTGTCTTTATAAGAAAACAAGGAAGTTGCTGATATCAAAATAATATGACTAAGCGAAAGATCTATTGATTTAATGAAGTATGCAACTGTTGAGTAAAAACAAAAAGGGAGCTTTCAACATTTAGAAAAAACTGTTTTTGAGTAAAAATCTTTTTACTGAATTTGATGAACTAATTGAAGCGGTCTTATTATGTCCGACTGCACTACGAAAATATAAATATGAATCAGAAACATAGAACTTCATGAATGCTTTATGTAAAATATTAATAACAATCAATTAAAAAGTGTGAACAGTAACCTACCGATGTGGATAAATAAACTAAATAAATAAATGGACAATGAACAACGTAATCATAATTTATTAATAGTTCTGATTGTGCTGAATCAAACTGATGCAAAAAACATAGCTTACATTCTAGAGCAAATATTCTCCATATTATGTTTTGATATCTGTACTTTCTACTCAAAAAATGAAGTTTTTTATTGAGAATTTAGAAAAAACACGACAGGCAGACTGGCTGCTTATTTAAAGCAGCCTGCTTGGCCTGTGACAGGCTTGAAAATCAGAGCCTGTACCTGTCACAGGTTGGTAGGCGCAGGCCGGCAGGTCCAATGGTCTGTTTCGACCTCTGGTACACTTTTATTTTTGATAAAAAAGAGGAGAAGTGGGTGGCCAGCATTTTAATTCTGTGTAAGTGGAACAACTATTTAATGATTTATTGTTTCGAACAAAACCAGGAACTAACGCAGAAACAGAGAAATGCTTCTTAAACAGACAATAAAAAAAACCAGGCTAGGACGAAATAAAAATAGAATAGATTCGGTTCAAATCAAATAAATCTAATTTTCTTTATGAATATGAAAAATAATAATATAATTTAAACGTTCTTGATTCATTATACTGCGTAAATGTTTGTTTTTATTCGATTCATAACATTGAAGAATTCTTCACTGGTTACTGTTGTTACGGAACTTGTCAAGTTAGTTAGTTAGTTAGTTAGACCCGCTACCGTTCCCGGTGTAGGGTGAGAAGTGGAACTTGTCAAATATGATGATAACAATTTATTGTAATCAAAAGAAACAATTTTGATAACTTGTTGCGTATTTCAAGAATAAAATGTGAATTGGTCTTGTAACTACGCGTTATCGGTCTGTAGAAAATGAAAATAAAACAGTAAAAGAAAATTTTTACGTTTAATATAGCCTACTTATTAAGCCTTTATTTGTCCAACCTAGAGTAGCATCAAGTCTACTTAGTCCACATGACTCCGTCATATTTGTTTATTTTGAAACAAGTACAAGAAATCGTATTGAAAACAAATCAAAATTGTGAAAAAGAAAAGATACTAGAGTAGTACTCATTAATATCAAAAAATTATATGATTATAAAACTGCGTTGGAAGACTATCAGTGATATTGAACAACATTATTTTAAAGTATCACTAAAAAATTTAAAAAAACTATGTGAAGAAATATACCAATGTTTTATGAATCATTCTCAAAAATGCTAATTTATTTACAAATGCAAATGAGATAGTTGAAGTCGAAGAGAAAATTTTTATTTGTTTAATCGAGTTTATCAAGTTTAAAGATGAGTTTCAAAATGCACCAGATTTGGATTCTTCTTTAAGATTTTAATGAAAGTATATGCGCATTGATAAGAAATATTTTGAATTATGTTACTGAACATGAGAAAAAATCGATGTTCTGTTTCTTAGAAAATTTTTGGAGCATATACATAAATAGAATTCTATTTTCATTAAAATACAGAATTATTCAGTAATAGGAAAATCTTCAGAAAAATAAAAAGAAAATGAATTGAATTTTATAGCTCTGATGCTGTGTGCCAATCAAAGAGACGCTCAATCATCTAATGAAAGAAGCTCCATTGGAAAATATAGAAATAAAGGAACTGATATTGTTGGTCTTTATCAAACTGTTGTAACAACTAATGGTACACGTTATTCAAACATTCCTTTCAAAAGAAAATTGAATAAAAGGTAGCACTGGAAGACAAGGTGATCACGGATCTTATGATCCAGAAAAATTTCGTACAGGAAAAGTATATATCGAAGACATTAAAACAGATAGACAATTACTAATCCATATTACTAAAGCTCTTAAAATTATAATATACGATATAATTTATGATCGTTATTTCATAATAAACGTACTGATTCATATAAAACTCACTGTATGAAGCGAATATGAAATATGTTGAACAAGTAATATTAAAAAGCTTTTAGTTGAAGAAAATAAACCAAAAATATTTCATATTCATGAATTGCTTATCTTATGAATGCAACAGGTTCAATGTTTCGCTTGTTGCATAAATGTGAAAATGCAGTAGACTCTTTGTTTGAGGGTGCTTTAGAAATTCTCTAAGATCATTAAATTAATACAAGATCATTTCAAATTCAGTTTTTATCTACTGAAATTATAATAATTCAGAAAATACAATCCTGCAAAGTTTACCTTGGGAGACAAAAGCGATATAATTTACGCACTTTTATGAATACTATTGAGGTTGAGGCAAGTTGCAATAGGTAATGCATTTCCAAATACGAAAAAAGAGGTGAATGAGAAGAGAAATTTCTTCAAAAAAACCTATTGGGAAAAGGTTAGGTTTTCGCAAGCAACCTTTGATGAAGTTGAATTAGCAAAAACGTAATATCGAATAAAATTCCAATACATGCTTTGTTTTGTAGAAATACGAGTAAAAGAAAAATTTCAAGAGATTGGAAATCGAACAGATATACGATGCAAATAATTTTAGACGTGAACTCGATTGGAAGCTCAGAAATGTTGAAAGATTTAGTGATTGGAAAGATTTAAAACAATGTCGGAGGAGCATCAAAAAAAGAAGTTCTTTTAACAGCATATAGAAAGAAATTTAGGAAGAGTTATACTCAAGGTACACAATTTCCTTAAACAAGGGAAATTTTCTCTGAATTTAATATTTTTCCGAAAACTTTCTCGAATGCACACTCATAAATATGCATAGATACTGTCCTTCATAGTTCTACATAAAAAAAACCATTTAAATGAAACAATTTCCTCATTCAAATACTTTAATTTCAAGTGTTGTAGAGATAAGAAATATCTTAAACTTCTTGAAAGTTCACTTAACCTAAAAATCATTTAATATTTTGTATTTTTGCATACTTTCACTGATTTGCATGTCTAAGTATTATTGTTCTTCACACAACACCCTCTGTAACATATGGACAATTTGATGACATAAAAGTCTTTGTTTCTCTTTTTAGCGTAAGGTCTCTGAAAAAATTATCTTTAATTTGATGTTTTGTAGTGTTCTGTGTGTACTTGTAAAAAAATTAACTTTCGCTTTTGTCTGCTTGAGACTTAAAAGAGCTACGCGTCTTGTACATCAGATGCTTTTATACTCAAGCAATAGATCGATTCAATTTTTTATTCTCATACTAATAATATCAATTGTGCTGATAGAAATCCTGATTGTTCTGACGAAAAGCAACCAAATAATATCCACCAAGGACCACTTTTGGTAGTCATGAGCATTATGTATTAGACTTAAGTATGTTGTTCATCAATTCAACTGAATGCAATGGTAATATTTTGCAGAGTTTTGAAAAACATATCGAAGGATAACTACTTTAGAGTCAATCATTGCTTTTCGTAGGTTAACATTGAGAATGTTTTGTCATGGTATACTCATACTATACATACAAGCTAATAAAGTGATATAAGAGAAATAGTAAAAGAACAATATTTCGTCATTTTTCTATATTCTATTTGATAGAAAAAAGAAAGGGCTTTTATTTCATGTATTAGTCATAAGTATAGTTGCTGGAGAAAGAAAAGAAATAATGTGTATAAAAAGTGCAATGCATAACATTATACAAGATGGATACCATCGACTTTTGAATCAGTCGCATGCAATCTCGATAAAGTCTAATAGCCTAATACGAACTATCAATAATTTATATAAACCCCCAACTGATTATTGTAAAAAAAAAAACAAAATCAATGTAGATAGGAGAAGGTCATTTCAAGGTTTAATGAGTCCCTCTATTATATCTACACAGCCAAAGATCAATAATGTTCGTCTTACGCATGATTAGACTCATACAAAATAGAAAAATCCATCTTTTTCAACGATGTATATTCATTCATCATCCATATACACAAAATCGATAATATAAGTGTACTTTTTATTCGTTACCATGTGCGCCTGTTACGTTAAAAAAGCGAAAATTTATTTTTTTTTCCAAACAGATAGCAAGTCCAAATGCAATGGACCTCACAGACTTGTTTACCAAAAATTTGAAATTAATTTTTTCAGCGTTAAATACCTCTTATCTAAGTGGGTAATAAATCGATGTGAATAACAAACGATATGTCTATAAAAAGAAAGAGAACGACGCGTATGCGTAATCCTATCGCAATTTTAACTATTGAAGAGTAGCTGTTCGATCTATTGTCTTGTGCCTTACCATACAAAACTTATTAATGTCCACGCATCGTGTTTTAGTTGACAAAAATACTGGAAAAAAGCATTGTATCGATGATCTCATAGAATCAAAACACAAGTCTGAAGATGAAAAGCTACGACAAACATTCGGTGATCATACGAAGTTAAATGCTTCACAACTTCTACCTAAAGTCGATCTTCGTTCAGGCATGCCACCTATTAAACATCAAGGGCGAGTAAACAGTTGGTATGTATAAAATATTTGACTTAAAACCATGATATCTATGAAATTTCTATGGATTTAGTGTGGGGAGTGCTATGGCAGGTAAATTATGAATTGGTTTTTAGAATTTCGTCAATGTTTTATTTTAGAAGGTTATGAATATTTATTAAAAAAAAGAAGTCGTAGTGGCATCGATGTAGGTCGATTATCTATTTATTACAATGCTCGAGTTAGAGGTAAATTTGCAGATGGAAAAATAATAGATAAAGGTAGTATAATACCATATATTATTGAGGTATTAAAACAATTCTCTACGTGTCTCAAATCAATGTGGCCATATGATATAAGAAAAGTAAATGAACGTCCAAGTGATGAAGCATACGAAGCAGCCAAAAATAATTGGATGACTGATTTATTACGACTTAAAGTGGATTTAAATGAGATGAAAACATGCCTTACGCAAGAATATCCATTGATATTTGGTGTAAAAACATTTGGTTTTCGACACAAAGTGAAAGAAAACGGTATTGTACCAATGCCAAAACCAGGAGAAAGTCAGTCAAAAGACCATCGAAGGTTTGATTTTATTTAAATAGAAAAAATTATCATTATAATTGATCATTTTAGAAATGCGACGTTAGCTATAGATTATAGGCATCATTTGAAAACGTTTATCGTTCAAAATTCCTGGAGAAACGATTGGGTAAGTAAGAATCTCTTTAAAAGAAATATTTATGTTTCGTTTCATTTTAGGGTGATAAAAGATATTGTTACAATCCATATGATTATATGACTGATGATGATTTTTGTTTTCAAGGATTAGCTGTTCGTCAAGTGGAAACTGATGATATCGATTATGAACACTGGATCTATGATGATTCAATTGATTATCAGCCAGATAATGTTGATGAAGAAAAACCAAACGAACAAGAAGAGCAAAACAATCAAGACAATCAATAATAAAATTTCGAGTAACAAAATAGAAATTAAGATAGAAGAATACAGATGAATTTTGTGTTATTAATTTTTACCACGAATTCATCAGAGTAACAAATTTATATGAGGAGATTCTTTTTTATGATTTCACTGTTATTTATATTTATAAACATTTATTGAATAAATATTTAGTATGAAATTTCTTACACATAGGCAGTTAACAGGTTCATTGAATGAAGTATTGAGAAGAACTTATAGCAGAGATCTGCAGTTTTCTCCTGTTGAACAAATATGTTTGAATGATAAATTTCACCATCAATCTGTTCTGAATATCAGATGTTCATTCATGTGAAAACAAAACTATCCAAGTGTCTATGTGATGTGCACATTACTTTGTTTATATGTAAAATGTTGATATCGTACAGCAAGGTAATGAAAATAAGAGTAAAGATTTACCGTGTAATGGTGGCTACAATATATAATAAGGATAAGATTGTATCTGCTAATTTGTGTCAAGAAAATGAAATCAACAGAAATATTAACCGAAGAGGAACTATTGCTTATTACTAGTCTTTGAAATAGGCCATCCAAACACAAGCTTGACTTCTAGGTTCAACAGAAATTTCTTACGTAAGAGAACATAGAATGAAATCTAATTTTAAGTGATTGAAATTATACTATTTGTATTCAATAAAATGTTGATTTTTCAACTGAAAAATAGATTTCTCTTGACATTAATCTTCCTTATTGGTTTCTTCAAACTCAATCGAAATTTATCTTTACTGGTGAAGAATCAGAATTAAATGACTCCATTTTTATCGACATTATGAAATTCACAGGTATTTTTGAAGAAAAGTAAAAGACGCATAAGTTCTACAATCTTCCAAAGGACTCAATGAACCTAAGATTTTTACTGCAGATGTTGGTTCCTCGAAATATTTCAGGCTTCGGAATTAAATGCAACAAAAGAATCTTATTTTAGGTGTTAATTAGTATGGTGGTTATTTTGTTGATCTAGTAGTGTCACACTAGGACGAACTTGAAAAGAACGAATGATTTAAATTCTAAAATTAATTAAAACAGATCACTATGTGCCAAAGTTGATTGAGAGAAATGATAGTTTTTCTCGAAAGCTGGTGTAATGATCAAATTAATATGCGAGGGAGGCTAATATAATGTTTAAGCTGATGAAAGAAAGGATAAAATGATGTTTGCTGCTCTTCATGATATGTATCATCTAGCGTATCATTAATAGGAAAGTAATTGTTTAAGAGACCTTTAGACAAGACTCTCGATTATTTAGTAATACTATTTATATATCTAAAAGATGTTGTACAAAGAGAACTTCGTTTGTAGAAACTTTTACAAATCTACTTTTAATTTAATTCAATTTTTAATTTTAAGTATATTTTACAAATATATCAAGAAACAAGAAAGATTAATTCATCGGAATATAATTACAGACATTCTTCCTAATATGCTGCAATGAATTATAGTACCCATGTATAAGATGTTTGCAATAAACTAGGAAATTAGATTCTAAAATTTTCTCATTTTCTGCTAAGTTTTTAATGAGTGAAATAATTTGATCAGTATTTTCTTCATCTACATTCTTTGGCACTCTTCGAATATCGATTATAGTTTTTAAATTTATGATAAGTACTGACATTAATAGAAATTCTTTCTTGAATATACATTCGTTTGTATATAGACATAGCACAAATGAGATTGATGAATAATTTATATTCTTGTTTATAAAAAAAACCGATAGTTTTATATAGATTTATCAAATAAGAATATCAAACAATGATTAATAAATATACTTTTCTTTATATATATATAAATATAACTTCATAGAAACAATGATGATCATTAAAAACAAATAAAATTAACTAAAAAACAGAAAGAAGAAATAGTGTTTTTGTTTTCTTTCTTTCTTTAACAACGAGATTCAATATAATGTGATCTTTATATTATGATCAATAAAATTAATATAAATTAAAATTGCAATAAGAAGACATGATTTTAAAAATAAAATAAATATTATCTTGTTGAATTTATCCAACGCTAAGTAATAGAAAAACAAAAGAAAATGAATTAAATTAAAATTCATTTAAATAATTTACCGATTGACGAAGTTTCTCATGTTCTATTATTAGTGATTTTTCATTATCGGTGTAACGAAGAACAGCACAAATAACTTTTGCCATTGTCTAACAAAATGATTTATTTATTTTTGTTTCAGATTATGAAATAAATTTAACATACTAATCGATCAGTTCCTGTCATATAAGCAAGTACAATTTGTTTCAAATAATCGACTTCAGTTGGTTCAAATACAAATGAATGTTGACTATCATGTGAATGATTTAAATATATATCTAAATAAAATATGTAGAAGAATATAAAACTATTTTTCATATTGTACCATCCATTGAAGTTTGAGACGAATTCTCAGTTGTTCTATAAAACATAATCATTTGATTTCTTTTCTTTTCTCGTTTGAATTAATTTGCTTATCACTTACTGAATAATTTGTTTGGTAAGTTTTTGAATTTGATTTTGTAGATCTTGTATGACTCGATGATAATCTAATTGTTTTTCCTACAAAATCATATTCAGTTATTTATTTGGATTAAATTAAAATCAAGAGCAAACTTTTAATTGTTCTTGCATTTTCGATATTTGTTCTTCAGCAACGAATGCTCGTTGTTCAGCATTACTTGCTCTTTTCTCAGAATTGATAATAAGATCATTTTCAGTTTTATTATTCTTTTCTGATAATGAAGAACATAAGAAAAAGATAATTAAATGAATAATATCGTTGTTTTAGTTTTGAACTTACGAATAAGATCATTAAGTTGTTGATTATAATTGTATTCGTTTTCTTCGATTTTATTACTCATTTCTTTTGCCATTGCTTTTAACTTTATATTATATTCTATGTCTTGTTCTTTCAATCGTTGTTCATATTCTTGAGTTAATTTTTGTAATTGAATTTCTAAATTGCAGAAAAAAAGAAACATTGTTTTTTTAAAGAAAGAAAGAAAGAAAGAATCAAACATTATACCTGCATCATTAGAATTTGTTTGTCCCTTATTACTTATTGATTCTTTCGTTTTTTGTAATGCTTTACGTAATTTAGTTGCACTTTCTTGTGTTTGTTTAAGAGTTAATTCAATTTCTTGAATTTTTTCATCACGTTCTGTTATTTGTCGATCTTTTTCATTAATATCTTGTTCAAAATTAAATTTTTCATTTTCATATTCATCTATTCGACGAATATTTTCTTCATTTATATTTATTAAAGATTTTATTTCATTTTTTAATGTTTCGATTTCATTTTGATAAGTCTCACGTTCAGTCTGTAACGAAAAGATTTATCAAAGATTTCTATAGTTGTAACTATATAGGATGTCAATCAAGTATAACATTGTACAAGAAAAAGGTTTCATTAAATACTAGAGATGTGCATGGATTCTAGAAACTAAGCTCAGCGCAGTATAGTTATAACGCTTGATAGTAGGTTGAAAAATTTTTTGTCTGGCAATGTCTTCTTAATATTGAAGCCAATGTAATATTTCTTAAGAAATATCACTTCGTTTTGGAACACACTCATATGAATAACAATATAAAGTTAAAAAAATTACGAAAAATTTGGACAGTGTTCATTTTTTACCCACACTCTCTTTTTATTAAAGGTTCTAGCACTAGAGTTTAATAGCTGATATGCTAACAACACGACTGCTCAGTGTGTGATCGCCTTCGCGGGAGCGTTGCATATTTATGCCACATGCGATGACTTGGGTTCTTAATTAAAGACAAGAAAAAATAGTCTACCGGGCAGGTGAGAATAAGCCGCTCATACTGTATAAACTTCGCATAACTTCTCTAATTGAAACTAATAATTTTCTTTTCTTTTGAAAAATACGAAACAAATAAGAACATGAAGTTCTACAATGTTTTCAGATAACACACATAAATGCACAGATATATTTCAATTCTTTCGAACGACAATTCTAATAGCTTATAAAAGGATCCAAACGAAAGGGAAAAAAATCCATAAGCGATCACGTAACAATCACTGCCTTTGTTCGTCTGATTTATTTTTCTATCATCTAAGTTTGTGTATATTTAAATGAAAACTTTCTCCTATTTAAATCTTTTCCAAGGATCAATAAGGTTATATCTACGTAAAATTTCACTTCATTCGACTTTATAACACGTAGCAATTACACTGTCAGAGCTTGTCGATAGAATTCTATTAGTTTACATGTGATTGAAATTTTCTTATAGCAAAAATATAACATTTTGAAAACTTTTCTCAATAGTCTTACAAATCTGATGTTTACAATTGTTTTCAAAGTTCTAATTTTGTTTGTTCTTGTGATTGAAATAATTCTTATTAACAAACCTCAAATTCTTTGTTTTGTTGTTCAATTTCTTCAAGTTTAATATTATTTTCATTCAAAGTTGTTTCTATTGTTTGCATTTGTATACGAATACGATCTAATTCATTTTCAAGATTACTTTTTTCAGAAAGAGTATTATTTAATTTAATTTCTAATTGAGAATATGTTTCATTTTGTTGTTGTTGTAGTGTATGAATGAGATTTTCTTGTTCATTTAATTTAATTTTATATGTTGATACTTGTTCATTTTTTTCATTAATTTCAGAATTTTGACTAATTAATTTTTGATGAAGATTATCAATATCTTTTTGTTTTTCATCGATTATTGATTTTTCTTTATTAAATTTAGATGTAAGTTCTTCGATAGCTTCTGCATGTTCTTTATGTAATTTCTCAATTTGTGATTGATAATCTTGTTTGATAGTATCAATCTGTCAAATAGAAATAAGTAAATTAATAAGCAATGAAAACCTACTAAGACTTATTTAAACATCTAAATGTATCTATGAATATAGATAATAAATTCTACTTATATTGAAAGAATATCATAGTCGCAAAGATTCAATTTAATGTTTTATTCTTAGTCTCGACTTCGAGAAGGAAATAGCTGCATACATGACATTATAATCACACGGTATCGATAAAAGCACTTCGAATCAGTTATTTTTCCTTCGATAATTCCCTCAGGATATCTCGAATCACACTTTATTTTAATGCGAATGATATAGAAACAGGAGCATACCCAAGGGGGTGCCCAGGCACCCCCCTTGGAGAAAAAATGTCTAGAAGGGAGTACAGGGCTAAAAGACTATATATAGGATCAAGAAATTTTTTCAGCTGGTGGGCACCCCATTAAAAAATTTCTGGCTACGCCCTTGTATAGAAGATAAGCAATAATAGGACGTGGAAGTAATCGGTTACCAAAGTAAATAAATAACGGAAACGACAAATGAAGAGTTTATCAAGGAAAGGCTATTGTTCAAAACTAATGTCACTATAATGCTTGATGGGTTTGAGCATGAGAATAGGTGTTGTAAACAGTTGAGTAGCACTCACACCTGCACCCAGCCAGGATTACTTGATTTGAAAAATTTTTCTAGCAAAATAACCATAGCCGCAAACTTTTTTCTATTCGGTGTCTGGTAGTGTAATAGTAACTCTTCCCCTGTTTGATCCTAGCTTCATATCTTCTATTAAATATTACTGTTCAGATCAAAATCTCGAAAACTAATAAAATACCATTTTGTCTCGCTCTTCCAATAATTGTCGATCATTAATTTGTGACGTTTGAATACTTTGTTGCAATTGTTCATGTTCTTTAATAGTTGATTTTAATTCATCAATAGTAGTATGAAGTTGACTGATATCATCTTGTTTTTCTTCTAGTTGTTTTTCAATACTTTTAATATGTACAATTTTCTCGTTAAGTTCATCTTGTAACTCTTTTGTTGCAACATGAAAATTTTCTTGTAATGTTGCTAATTGTTCATCTTTTTGTTTATTAGATTCACTTGTTTGTTGATATTGTTCTTTTAATAAATTGTATTCGTCGGCAAGTTGTTTTTGTGATAGATGTGATTGAGATTTTAATTTTTCTAATTCGTTTTCAAGTTGTTTAATTCGAGAAGATTTTTCTTTTAATTCTTCTTCGTATTGATTAGATTTAGTTTTTTGTTCATTTAATAAAATTTGAAAATGATTGATTTCTTCTCGACCTTCATCAATTTGTTTTGATAAATCAGTCATTTTATCTTGTGATCTTTTAGTTGTAGCAATAAGTTCATTTTCAACTGCAGATAATTGTTCTTTTCGAGTATTTTCAAATTCGGTTTTTAATAATTCAATTGTTTTCTTATGTTGATTTTCAATTTCTTCTATTTGACTATTGAGACGATCTTTTTCTTCATGCAATTGTTTTAAATTACTATCAAATTTAGTTTGTTGTTGATTCATAAGGTTAGCGATTTCTTTTGAATGTTCTTGACGTAGAGTATCAAGTGTTTGTCTTAGCTGAATACAGTTAGCTAAAGCTTCATTATAATCATGTTGTAATTTCTCAAGACTAGTCTTTGTTTCGTTGATGTCATCATCTAATAAAAAGAACAAAAAACAAGATGAGTCAAAATCTAATTTCGAAAGTAGTCTTGATTTTACTATCATTCAGTTTTATAGCCTTCGAAGAATTTATCTTTGTAATAGAGACATATAGGACTAAAGAAGACAGCTAAATGTCTCAGATTTTTGATGAATAAATGTCTCCAGTTGATAGAAACTTTTTGGAATGAAACTTAGCAAAATCGATATTAATTCGTGTCTTTGTTGATTTATTTTCGAGTTACGTTCACCGTCGTCCTGAGTTTCTGGTCGAATGCGAAATAGGTCATCAAAAATTCAATGTCATCGTTTCAATCTAAAATTTTTTTCATAAGTAGATTTGATGAATCCTATCATACATTGAGAGTTTTAGCTTGATCAAATGTTTTCTTCTTGAGATAACATATTCTTAAGAATACGTATATTTTAGAAGGGAGTCAGAAAAATCTCTTGTTCTTATAAATCGATTACCTCAAAAAGAAAAAGTTCGTCAAAGCTGAAAATTTTAGTGTAGGATTGGATTTATAAGGTTTGATTACAAGCATTTCTATTTAGTTTTTAGAATTCGATGCAATAAAGATCTAAAGAGCTGAGATTTTTCTGGTATCTAAAGTAACTCAACATACATCTGTTATGTAAAAATTAGCTAAAAGAAATTGCAGAGACAGGAGTTATATGCATTTTGATTTTGAAAATTTACATCGCTAACGATGAGAGGTATGCAGAGTAAGCTTTTTTCGTACTCTAACTGAGAAAAATAAGCTTATCATGGACTGAGATATCTAGGCTCAAACATTTGTTTCTTGTTCGACTAGATTGATAAAAATATTATCACCGTAGAGACACATATTAATATTAACCTGTAGGTTCATGTTGTTGTACTGATTGATATTTATCTTTATACATTGTCCGTTCTTGAGCTGTTTCATCAAGTAACGATTGAATATTATCTTTTGCTTGTTTTATTTGATGTAATTCATTTGTTAAATTTTCATATTCAATTTTAAGAGTTTCAAAAGATTTTACATGTTGTTCATTTTCTTTTAATAGGTTATCTTTAAGTATTGAAATTTCATTATTGAGTTGTTCAATTTGTTGTTTATCTTTAGAAAATTTTTCTTGATAATTTTGAATAAGATCTTGAAATTCTTTTTTTGATGTTTCAAGATTTAATTTATCATTTATTAATTGTTCGAATTCTATTGTTGTTTTATCAAATTTTATTAATAAATCTTCATATTTTTGTTTAAATTCATCTCGTTCATGTTTTATTTCATCATTAAAATCAGCTTTAACATATTGTTGTTGTTGTTGTTTTGCTAATTCAAGATCAGTTTCAAGTTGTCGAATAGAATGATGTGTCGATTCTAATTCTTGTTGTAAACGTTCTTTATCATGTAATAAAACACTTATATCCGAATCAAAATGATCTTTAACTTCAAGTGATACGGCTGATGTTTCTTCTGAATGACGATTCTATGATTTAAAAATATTCATTTTCAGTTTTTTGATTAATAAACAAAAATAAAGAACTTCAATTATCTATCACTGGACTTTATACAAAAACATAATGTCTACTTTTACATGAAGAAATACAAGACATAACATTTACGAAATACATGCGGGATGCATATATATCTTTTATCGAATAGTTTTAGTTCGAATTTCACTCACCAAAAAATTTTTTACAAAATTTTTTAAAGTGAAATGATCTTCTACTTTTGAATTTGCCTGTAAATATATATATATATATATTTCTTAAGAATATGTCTTTTAATCTTTCATTTGCTTTTATTATTTTGTTTTCTTTTTTACATATTGATATTAATAAAAACAAAAGTAGAAAAAAAGACAAACAAACATACTTTCATCAGTGATTCAATAAATTCTTGTTTTTCATTTAATTTTTGTATAAGATCATCATGTTCTTTAACTAATTCAGCTTGTTTTTCTTGATGAGCTTTTATTGCTTCTTTACATCGAGTAAGTAATGTTTCGAGTTTAGTATTCTATAGAAAAAAAAACAAATTAATAATTCATCAAATTTTATGAATGTCATGAAGCAGTTAAAATCAACATAATATCAATATATTGTATTGAGTAAATCCTCTAGGGATTGGAAACATATATATATATTGGGCTTTTGCATAAATTTTAACTGGTACGATTATCTATCTTCACTAGGCAATAATAGTATCATCTCCTTCTCGCATATTGTTAACGTCATACGGCATCATTTTTGGTGTACCATTATGCATGCATATCAAGGAGAACAAAGAAAATTTTGAATAGGGAAGTACTCAAAAATTAATGGAATCTCTAAAGTCAAAGTCTTTTAGCATAACATGAAGTCAAACAGAGTTTCAGAGTCATCATTGTTCGATAATGCTGCGACTTTTTTTTATTGAAGCTCTAATGTTACAGATTATGAGAAGTTAGATTTTATGAGATCTATATTAAAGTCCAAGAAATTTACGAAGTATTATCATTTCTAATTCTTGAAGATGATAAACCGATCAAGGTGAAATTTTTACAACATAAAATAAAGAGATATACATTTATGGAAAAATATATTGAATTGAATTTTTCATAGAAAACATTGTTTTTTCATAGGGTCACATTCCAATTGTTTACAAGTCTTATCAAACTCTTCTCTTTCGTTAGTGTTCACATAAAATACCAGAATTTTAAAATCGATCTTGTTTTCGATTCCCATTTAACTTTGCTTCGGACAATTTTTGTTATCAACTCTAGTTCCTAATTTATAGAATTTGAAGTTAAAAACAAAAGCAATCAGAAAAAAAACGTTTCTGAAAAAATTTTCAAATCGATCGGATATTACTAGCTGAAGATCATGATCGATTCAATATAAAACTAATCATCTCCTATGTTCTAGCTGGATAGATCGCAATATCGTTGAGAAATAAAAATGATTCAAATATCCTAAACTCACAAGGGAAGTACCGTAACTGATTAATCACTTTTCGGTCGGAACAATATTTGTCATGTAGATCCTAATAACTTATGAATATTCTGAAAATAGTTCACAATGTTAGCTTATGTTCCCATCAGGAATATCGGAAAACTGATTCTCGAATTTCAAATCGAAATTTTGCACAAATATAAATGTAAAATACAATTGTTCATTGTGAAAGTTTCAGATTTTTTCGTCGTTCCTATCTTGAGATACAACTTTGACAAAAACCTAAGTTTCAACATTGTTTGTATACACTGTTAGATTCACTGTTCTCATTTCAGAATAGGAGCAAATCACAAGACCCGAAATTTTCACACACTAAATCATTCTATTTAAGATCTATTTCTATGAGAAAATCAAAAGACAATTTGTATGGTATTCCTAAGAGAAATCACGGCTTTGATTTGCTATAAGTCGATAATAATAACCTGCGGACCTACGGATCTGTATTCTTTTTCAAAATACGCATATCGTATTAAGGTCTCCATGATGCATATTGTCTCAACTCAAAAATGATTAATCGGTTAGAAGACTTCTCGCTTGTAAGTCAGTTGACATTTGCGATAAAGAGTTCTTTCATTCGTTGAATAATGATCTGTCACCGTCACTCATTAGCATAATAAAGTCAGCAAAACGTCTTTTTACTTTTTAACAAACGTAAGTTCATTGCAATATTTAACATAGGTTCCAGATATTTTTTCACTTGGTTCGATTTAAAAAGAAAACAATCTAACCTTTTCACGAAGATTTTGGATTTCTTGTTGATCTACTTGTACATGATCTTTTTGTACTGTAAGCTAAAAATGACAAAAAAAAACATTAATCTTCTAATTATAATTTAAGAAAAAAAAATTTTACTTGTTGAGTAAGTTCTTCAATTCTATTATCACGTAATGTTATTTCTTTTTTATATAAAGATTCAAGTTGTTCTTTAGCTTGTCGTTCAAATTTAATTTTTTCACGTAATTCTGTTTGTCGTTTAATTGATGTATCTTGTTGTTGTTGTAAAATATTCTAAAAATTTAAAAACAAATAAATTTATTTATTTCTATTTCATTCTTCAATACTTTTATATGATCTTTTTCACGTTCAGTTTCATTATAAGCATTTCTTAATTGATTAAATTTATTTTTATAAACATCAAGTAATTTTTGCATTTTCTATTTACACAAAAAACAAAAAGCAAAATATTCTTGGTTAACAAAAATCAATAATTAAATATTTAAGTAAACACATACATTATTTGTTTCATGATCACTTTCATCACCACCATGTTCTGATTCAATATCAGATGGTGGCATAAAATTGCGTGTTGGAGAGACATAATGGCTATTAACAGTAGTTGTTTGACTAATGTCACTTGCAGCTGAATCTAATCGAGAACGATTATTGTCCTTGTAAGATGAAACCAAAGTTTTTAATACAAAAAACAAAAAAAAAATATATTTCTTTTACAAGATTATCATCATGACTTGTAATCGAAGATGTACGAATACCAGATTCTTTTGATGATGATGTCTAATTATAAAAAAAGTTAAATGAAAGGATATTCATATTATGAATTTTTCTTTTAAGCATACTGAATCATTTGATATAATGGCTGAAAATAATGTTTGATTCGTTTTATTGACTTGCGTAGCTAATTTTTCTTTTAAATTTTTAAACATTGTTCGATGAAATGACACGAATCAATTCTCGGAGATAGTATTAGAATGAATGTTTTCTTTTCTTGATAATTGGTTTTTATATTCAATTAGAATCATGTCGAATAGAGGGCGCTTCAGATTGCCTTTTGAGTTCCTAAACAATATCAAAATCTCAAAAAATTTCAAACCTTGCATCATTCACCTTTCACAATATCTTCACTTAAAGTTTCTATTGAAATCTATAGAATAGTGTGGCATCTATCGAATAAGATTTTTATTTCTCCAATAAAATTAATAAACAAATTTCAAAACAGCTGTATTGATTTGCATACATTTATATTGTCTATACAATAATAATATGTTATCAAATGTTGATGAAACATTTTTAAATGATGAATATAATTTATCTCTAGAATCCAATTCATCTATATTAAATAATCTATCGCAATATTCATTTCAATCATCAATTATTCCTACACATTTTAATATGAATGATTCAGATGATTGGATTCTTGCTTATTCAATTATTAAAAATTCTGTTGTGCAAATTGAACGTACAAATAATAATGAATTATTACGCTTAACAAATAATAATGGTCAAAAATTTTCTTTTCATGGTAGTCCACGTGTACGTGGACCAAAATCAACACGATTTACATGTCCTATATGTGGTTTAATAACTGTATCAATGGAACGTTTACAAAAACATGTTAATCAACATGGACAAAAACTTCATTTAGAAACTTATCGACCTGAAAGAAAATTATCATCATTAATATGTGAAAAATGTAAAGCAACATTTTCATCCACATATGCATTAAGAAAACATCAACGTGTACATACACGAGGTTTGTTTTGTTGTTTTTTTTTTTCAAATTTAAAATTTCATCTAAATAGATAAACCTTTCTCATGTGATTTTTGTGGTTCAAAATTTTCACAATGGGGAAATTTACGACATCATATACAAAGACATTTAGGTATTAGTCCATATGCATGTCCATATTGTAAAAAAACTTTTATTGCACCATGTAAACTTGAAGTACATATACGTGGTCATCTTGATGAACGACCATATGTATGTGATCGATGTCAAGCAACATTTCGTTGTAATGATGATTTACGTAAACATTTAATTATACATGCTGATTATAAGGTTTCAAATTTTTTTTTTGTTCTAAAATCTATTTTTATAAATGATCATATTATTGTCTCTTCTAGCCATTTGTTTGTTGGTTATGTACAAAACAATATTTTCATGCATCAAAATTACGTATGCATATGAAAGAAAAACATGATTTAAATGTAATTATTAAAAAGAAAGATGTTTTAGAAGAAGGTATTGAATATGAAATAACAATTATTAATCAACAATTAAAAGAAATTTTATCTGATGAACAGACAACAAAAATTTTTTATGAATCAATAATTAATTCTGATGATAATGAAACACATATAATTGATGAAAATATTGGAAATTATCAATTATTAAATGAATTAAATGTTAATGATATTGAAACATTTGTTAAATCAAATCCATTTGTTTTATCAGATACTGATTTAAGAACTTGTAGTCAACCAAATCCTCAAAATCATTTTGATGATTTTAAATTAATCGACTTTCCGGTTATGTAGAAAAAAACAAAACAATAGAAATAAAAAATTTTGTTTTGTTCGATTTATAGTTTATGTTCCATTGAATGAAATCAATCAATTTATAATTTTTTTCTTTTGCCCTCTTTCAAATGATAATCTCAATTTAAAGCTCATACTTTGCTCATGGGGTTGTTCTTCTCGAGTTATGTTCGTTCAACTGAACTTACAACCTACAACAAGGTAGGGATCATGAGATTTATTGTTAGGTAAAATCTTCGACGACAATTTATTATTGGAGTTTTGTTTTTCTTAAGAGTCTACTTTAGACTGAAAGTCAGTAAATAAGCAGAGTTAAGATGAAAAGCCTAATGTCATGATCTTGTTTAAGACTTTTTATATACTTTATAAGTCCTATGGAATCGACATGCTTGATGAGGAAACCTTCTCAGATGTTACTATGTGATTTTCATGCTTTTTTTTCTTTATCGATACTACATAGTATTCCAATAAAAGTTCTAAAAGCATTGGACTTTCTATTGAGTTTTGACTACACTATTGAATTTTTTTTCTAGAAGACCAGATTTTCGAAACAGTAGTATTTTCGAATTTCAATCTAAAATCATATGTATAGAAAGAACTCAAGTGGTTATTTTGTGTAAAAAAAACTCAAAAGTTTTGAATAAAGTCTCTTTAAGATATGATACTTTCAAGATATAGACCTTTCTTCGTGGACAATGTATTTTGTTGAATGATTGATTTCTTGAAGAGACTTTGTTTAAAATTCCTGAACTTTTTTTCTGGAACCTAGTCTAGCTAAGGGTTCTATATGTGTAAATTTTCAGATCGAAATTCAAAAATATCCAAATTCTTTTCGAGTTTGTATTAGAACACTATGTAGTATCTATCGTTAGTATGCTCACTACTTTGTGTCAAGTATCTCATACCGACTGATAGAGATAGTCTTCTTCTTCCATGATTTTTACCTATGAACAAAATATGAGCTCAAGCCAAGATAATCAACTAGAAGAATTTTCTTATTAGACTTCCAGTCAGTTAGATCACATTTGGTATTACTCGCAAACGATTAAATAAATTGAATAGTGTAATTCTATTTAGTCGGACTTTAGAAAAAAAGAAAAATGAAAGAGAATGCTAGTAGATCGAAAGTTTGTCTTCTTCAAAGATTTAATCTTATTGAGATCTTTGAATGTAATCAACCAACTATCTGTCTAGTGCTGATGTTTTTCGGAAGGTTTTTTTCTCTATAGATTAGGACGGCGTCGAGAATCTAGTACAACATTCAGCTTAAGATAAACGTCCATCGTTTTTTTAACATTCAACTTCATTACTTAAAAGTGATTGCTTATAGAGCAATTGAGCTATGCAATAAAAAACAGAAATTTGTAATTTCGATTTTAGTCTTCAACAAGTAATTTTGTTCTATTTACACACAACATATGACTGGTTTTTCAACGCTCATTCTTTAAATCTATTTAGTTAGTAAATATTAGTTGTATAAAACTTTTCTAGATATGTCTGAATTAACAATTAGTTCTACGAATTGGCTTGCTATATCTTTACGTAATGATACTGCTATTGTATTCAATTTAAATGATACACAACAATGGCAATATCTTAAACCTGTAGCAGATGATAATCAGTCAAAAGAAAGTACTCCTACAACAATCAATAATAAACAACAACAACAAGAAAAAACTGAAGATGATGATGATAATAATATTAATGAATTGAATCGTAATCTAATTAAATTTACACCTGATGGACAAAAATTAATTATTAATGGACAAAATAAACAAATATATATTTATATATTATCGAATAATGATAATACAAAAATATATTGGCAATTACAACGAATAATAACAATAAAAAAACGTGCATCAGCATTAGATTTAACCAATGAATTTCTTCTTATTGCTGATAAAACTGGTGATGTTTATAAAACTGATTTATTAATTAATCAGAATGTTGTTCTTACATCAGATGATTGTATTATGGGACATTTATCAATGTTACTTGATATTACTTTTATTTCTATGAATAATAATCAACGATTTATATTAACAACTGATCGAGATGAAAAAATCCGTTTAAGTCATTATCCCAATGCTTATAATATTCAAGGTTATTGTCTTGGTCATACAGAATTTGTTTTACATGTTAAATTAATTGATCAAAATCATATTCTCTCAGCATCAGGCGATGGTTAGTTATTATTTTTTATTAATTAAAAGGAGAATCATGAAACTATTGAGTATACGAGGCACTCAGTATAAAATATATAGTTTTTTATGTATTCAATTCATTAGCATCTGAAACTATTAAAGCTTAAATATTTAATTTTCGTTTAAAAAGTTAGTCAATATCAACTTTTTACCACTATCATAATTAAAAACTGAACAAAAATGAACTATTTCAATGTAATATAATATTGACAGACTCAAATTTTATAAGGTTAACAACAATGAAAAATATTTTTTTGTTTTTGATAAGTCAACGATATCTACTTGATAACAATCTATCTCTTGCCAAGATTGAGAATCAGAAACTTTCGAGCTGAAATTTATATATACTATACAAGATTTTATTGTCTAGAAAAGAATATAACAGTATTCAACAATAAATAATACGTTCAAGATGAAACAAGGTTTATATCCCACTTGTTTATAGCGACTTTAAATGATTTTTTAATAGAAACAAAAAAAATATTTTTAGAAGCTTTCATTCCCACGACACAATTGTAGAGCAAAATAAATTTGACATTCGGAATAAAGGCTAAAAATTGCACTTAATCAAGAACATTTTAGAGACACTTTTTTCTGTGAAAATAAATCACCTGTGGTTCCTCCATCGGTCGATTTTCGCAATAAAAACGTTTGTCTAAAGTGTATTTAATTCATTGCAGCTTTTGATGATGGTTCCGAATATCGTATTGATCTCGCTATACAACCGTGTCATGGTAATGAAAGCAGCTGAAAATCAATTTCGCTTTTCTATTGAAAAATCATCTAAAACATTATCCAAGAGAAAGATGTGAACTCTAACTCTTAATCTGGACAGGAAATAGATTGTTATGAAGTGTATACTTTAGACTCATTGAAAAAACAATTTTTCATTCTTGTTAATTTTATAAAGCTTGATTCATTCAATATTATATCACACTGAAATATCACATTTTTTCCAGTCTTTAAATATGAGAGTGATAAAAAGTCAAGATTGCCTCATCTTTTAAAGAGTTGCTAAAATTGTGAGAGTAATGGTTTCCTTCATCGATACATTAAATGCATGAAAAATATTTTTTTAATCAACTATCTTGTATACTCCGTAGTCTCATGATTTGTTTCTTCAATTCTGTTTTTATTGTAGGTACACTTCGTCTTTGGCATTTACCCGATTGTATACAACTTAATTTGTTCGAAACAAAAACATTTATATCATCATTTTCTAAAGATTTATTCTATGGTTTATCATCAGATTCTGACAATAATGAATTACCATTAGATTCTTCATTAATTAATTATTCAATATGGAAAATAGATGTTGCTTCATGTCGTTTAATAGCTTCTAATATGACAGATGTTTTTATTGCTTTATCAATTTATGCATATCGTGCACATTCAATATATTTAACAACTTTAACAAATCTTGAAAAATCAACAAATGAACAATGTAAATTAACATTTCATTCAAAATATGGTACAATTATAGATTATTGTTTTTCATCAAAAGAATCTATATCAACATCTCAATGTAATCTCTATATATTATTTGATAGTAATATATTACTTAAAATAAATATTATTTCATTATTTTCATATGATAAAAAAGAAATATTAGAAAATGATACAACAATAAGTACAATAATAAATACAAAAGAATTTAATTTCATAAATAATATAGGTTCAAATGAAATAATATTTAAACAATTATTTAAAATGCGTGGAAAACCTGGTGATAGTTCATATTATAAACGTAAAAATGAACGTATTGAACAACAAGAAGAAAAACGTAGAAAAAAACAAGTATCAACACAATTTCAAGAAAAAGTAGCAATTAATGAAAATGTTGAAGGTCAAAATTAACTTGTCATAATAATGAAGAAACTACTCCAACTATAACCCACCGTTTGAGCTCATATTAGACTTACAAGAAGGTATCAGTTAGATTAGAATAAAAACGTAGAATGACTTGTTCTCAGGAGTTAACCCGAAAACTCGATTTTGAGCTATGTATTTTGATATGAATCACATTGAAATTCTTTTCTTTTACTTAATGTACTGCAATACACTAGTTTTCACAATTCTAGCTGCTTACGACCTCTCTCTAATTTTGTTCGATTGGATTGGAATTTGTACTGCAGAACCTTCGAAGTATCTTCCAGAAGTACAATCAGCTGGTTTCTTTTTAGACTTTTCCATTCGGAATTATACAGCTCTAAAAGTTAACACTTCGAATATTTACGTATTTCACTCATTAAGAAGTATCTCCAGAAAAACTTTTCCGTCGGTTTGAATAAAGTTTGATAAAAATCGTAATGTAATAGGATGCGGGTCTATAGAAAAGGGCTCTATCTATGGTAAAAATTTCAATATGATCAGTTGCATCCTCTTCAAGAATCACACATGATAATACAAGAGAAAAGTACCCTTAAGTAACGGAATTTTGTCATGAACTTTTTGCTGATAAATAAGTCTGATGACCATTAGAATATCGTAAAAGTTTTAGGCGAAAAGAATGTTCTTTTGTCAAGATATTGAATTTCCAAAAAATTAGTCGTTTCTTAGAAACATGTCACTAAAATCGAGTTTACTTGACAATTTACTATCTACAAGTTTCAGCTGAAATTTTCAGGATATTCTAAGAGTCATTAAACCTATCTATGAGCTAAATTTCAGTGAAACAGACGTAAATTAACTATAAAGACCTATGCGAACGAATCCTTTTAGATTTTTTTCTAATTTCACCGATACTTCCTTTTTTGGCCAAATATAAGTTCAAATAACGGGTTATAATTGGGGTCATTTCGACATGACTGGGTTTTACTGTAGGCATTCGATATAATTTAAACAGAAGGTGTATAGGTGTTTTTTTTCGTTCTATATGCATCAATGTGAAAAAATACCACTTGTTTTTTCTTCACTGTTAATTATGAAACAAAAAAAAAGAGATGCTGAAATTTTGTGATAACTCTTTTTTCAGATAATGACTTCAACATTGATTACTAACGTATATCGGCGTGTTTCTTCTTATGTAATTTTATTTAATCGGTCAATAATTCATCGAACTGCAGCAACAGCACCATTAGCATCATCTCCGATAACACCTGAATCATTAAAAGATGAGCAACAAAAATCACAATCAAAAGAGAATAAAGAACTAGAAAAGTCTAAAACAGCTCGTCTTACGACAACATCATCCACGAAAGATAAAGCTATTCAAACTGATGAACAAGCAAGAACATCAAATTCATTTGTTATGAATTTATTTCGTGGTCAATTTTATCCTCATGAAGTATTTCCATATCCTAATGTACTTAATGAAGAACAAAAGGATAATATTAAAATGCTCATTGATCCCATGTGGAAATTTTTTGAAGAAAAAAATAATCCAGCAAAAAATGATCAACTTGAAAAAGTATTTATTCAATGATCTCTTTATTAATTAGAAAAAAGCAAAACCCGAATTTCATTTTTTTTTGTAATAGATTCCAGATGAAGTAATGAATGGTTTAAAAGAACAAGGAGCATTTGGTATTCAAGTTCCTGTTGAATATGGTGGACTTGGTTTAACAAATACTCAAGCAGCATGTCTTTTTGAAATAGTCAGTGCACATGATCTTAGTATTTCAATTTGTACTGGTGCACATCAATCGATTGGTTTTAAAGGTATTCTTTTATTTGGTACAGATACTCAAAAACGAAAGTATCTACCAAAATTAGCCGCTGGAGAACATATTGCAGCATTTGCACTTACAGAACCAACAGGTATGAGATTTTAATCAAAATTTAATTGCTTATTTTCAGTTTCTTTAAGCCATTCAAAACAAAGTTTCCGTAAAAATTTTTCTAGTTTATATTCTTATCTGTTATTCTCCATGTGTCAACATAAATTCTTGTTGAGATAATTTAATTTAATCGATTAACGGAAGTCCAAGATTGGATGATTCAAGATGACATCTACCCTATGTTATATAGGCTATTAAGATCCCATTTCTGTCCTAGGGATTCATTGTCTTTTGAAGTTTTTAATATTTCATTAGGGTCTATCTTATGCACAGAGTTCGAAGTGAAAAATGATTTTCAAGTTGGAATGGCTCCCTCATCAGATAGACGAGTATCCAGTTGGTCTATTACCTAGTCGAGTCCGAATTTTGGATATACATTAAGTGCTTATATAGAATTTTATGTATTTTTTTGTTCCAATAACCTTGCAAAATCTGTTTCTCAAATATATTAATGTATGATTAACATAAATCACTAATAATTAAAATTCAATTTATTTCAGCTGGTAGTGATGCTGCATCAATAAAAACAAAAGCTGAACTATCATCCGATGGTCAACATTATATTTTAAATGGTACAAAAATTTGGATATCGAATGGTGGTATAGCCGATATATTTACTGTATTTGCACAAGTACCAATGATTGATGATAAAACAGGTCAAAAACAAAATAAAATGACAGCATTTATTGTCGAAAGAAAATTTGGTGGTCTCACACATGGACGACCAGAAAAAAAGATGGGTATTAATGCATCAAATACAGCTCAAATTTTTTTTGAAGATTGTAAAGTTCCTGTTTCAAATGTACTTGGTGGCGTTGGAAATGGATTTAAAGTAAGAAAACGAGAAAAAAGAAAATGAGTTGTCTTATTTATTGATTTAAAGGTTGCTGTAAATATTTTAAATAATGGACGATTTGGTATGGTTGCTGGTTTATCAGGTACAATGAAAATGGCTATTCGAAAATCGATTGTAAGTTTCTATTAAGGGCATATTCTCTTTTAATCAATATAGAAACGCGAGGTTTTGATTGCTATTTCGGACTTCAAAAAATTTTATTTTATGGAGCTCTTAACGTTAATAAAGTCACGTTCTAAATCTTTCTTATTCAGCACACGATCTATACTATGCCAGTTATTCCATCGTTAAAATACATAGCGCAAATCGAAAATGCATCCTATTCTTTCGTGTTTTTCTTAAACTCATTTTTTGAAGAAAAGAAAAATGAATTTTTCGTCCCGACATTTCGATCGAATCAGGTTATAGGTTTTTCTTTTGTTTGAAAGATACTCAAAACTCAAAATTTTTTCAGGATATTCTCAGTGTTTCACTTCACATTTTTCAATAGCACAATATTTGTCAGAGACGAACACTCTACAATTCAATTTAGTCATTCTTACCACAACAAAATCAATAGATTTATAAGCGATGATGAGGGAGAAAACTCAAGTCATAGCTTTTGCGTTACCTATATCTCAAAGAAGGATGTATGCGAAAACTTCTGGCCTAGGACAACTTTTTCCCACTTGTTGCCATAGGTCCATGAGAAATCAAATTTATTTTGTTTTACTTTTATACTTACTCGTCTTATAAAGTTTTAAGAATATTTTAGTTCCATTTGAGTATGAGTGAAGGAAAGACACACAACAAACCCATGCCGAAAAGGACTAAAGGGTAACCAATATGAAAATCATAGTAGCTTGAAAAGCATAAAAATTAACCGGAATAAATTAATCATTCTTGAGAAAGTCTGAAAAGAGAAAGGTCCTAACAAAAATTGATAACATTTAGTAAATATTTAATAGAATTTTGCTAAAAATCGTCGTCAATTTGGTCGTACTATTGATACATATGGTAACATTCAAGAAAAACTTGTTCGAATGGAAATGCGACAATATGTTACTGAAAGTATAGCTTATCTTTTGGCACAAAATATGGATCGAGGAATGTCAGAATATCAATGTAAGAATTTTTTTTTCTTTTTTTCTTGATTTTATTTTATATTGATCGAATTAGAATTTTAGGTGAAGCAGCTATTGGAAAAATATTTGCATCTGAATCAGCATGGTATGTACTTGATGAAGCAATACAAATTCATGGTGGAATGGGTTTTATGAGAAGCACTGGTCTTGAACGTGTTTTACGTGATTTACGTATATTTCGAATATTTGAAGGTGCCAATGATATACTTCGTTTATTTATTGCTTTAACTGGTTTTCAATATGTTGGTTTATATTTACGTGAATTACAAAAAGCCGTTAAATATTTTAATTTTAATATTATTGTTGGTGAAAGTTCAAAACGTTTACGTCGTGGTATTGGTATATCATCAGGTCCAGATATCAATGAATATTTACATTCATCACTTCATTCATCAGGTTTACTTTTATCAGAATCTATTGATTATTTTGGTATGGCTATTGAACAAATTCTTATAAAATATGGTAAAGCAATACGTGATGAACAATTTATTATTTATCGTATTGGTGATATAACTATTGATTTATATTCAATGGCAGCTTGTTTATCACGTTGTACACAATCATTTCAAAATCAAATACCATCAGCTGTACATGAATCAAATTTAGTACGAATTTGGTGTGAAGAAACATATGATAGAATTAAGAATAATATTAATCTTATTCAAAGTTCAGCTTTTATTGAAAGAACAAGATTAATGACAGAATTATCACGAGAAATTGTTGATAAAGAATCAACTGTTCCTGTACATCCATTAGGTTTTTGAACAATACATTTTTTCTTTTATTTCGATGATTTATTGTTTTTTTTTTCGTTTTTGTTTTTGAAAATTTATTTCTATTTTAAAGAAATAATTGAAGAACTTATTTTTATGTTATACCTATATCCGATCAGATTTTGAAATAAATACATATGTATTAATTAAAATAATAAAAGAAAAAATTTATTATGTTTATATGTTGAATATTTGTTTTTTTGAAGATTGATAAAAAAAATAGAAGATCTTGTCATATATTAACAATATCAATTCATGAAAAAGATATAAATTTGAAGAAGTATCACAAAAGACAGACCAGGGCTTGTTAATACGAGATATTTTTGTCTAGTCTTTTTTTTCATATGCAGACGACTAGTGCTTCCTTTACATTTCTTAGACGATTAGCGACTGTCTTGTCCGAAATTTTAGAATCCGAATTCGACCGACAGGCAATTTGCTACAGTACTGTTGAATGAATGAATTTATATTGTGAAGGAAAATATTACTCAATCATTTATTTGAACTTGATCATTAGATGTATGATATAAATATATACGTCTTTGGTGGGATTTTCTTTGATAATAAATATTAGTTTATCATGTAAATTATCTACTCAACATGTATTTTTTGTTTTTCTAGCTGCTTTCAATGTAGTTCTTTTTTAACATGAGAAAAAAAAACAACGAAATGAAATGATCATAATACTCTAAATTAGTGAAAATATCCAAATTTCTTTTTTGAAGCTACAATTGACTTTGTAAGTTGAGAGACTGACAAATAACATAATATTCTTTTGCATTTGATCTTGTTGACATGAAAAAGTTTTTATTTTTTTTTTAAATAGTGATAATATTCACATGATTTCTAAATCAACTTTATTAATAGATCACATATATATGCACTGTTTGAGTTCTTATTGTTCGAAGATAGAAAATAACAATAAAGTATAACAAAGCCAAATATGTATGTTTCTTTTTCTATTTTTTCAATATTGTTTGCCTGTCTTATATATACCTATATATTGTATTCCGTTTTGATGATAGAGAAGCCTTTTTTCTTCAGACTTCATTACTCATTTTATGATTTGTTTACACATCAAAGAAATATGAAGGTATATGTTAATGAATAATATGAGACAAAATTTTATCTTTTCAATCTCTAGAAAATTACCAAATAAAAAAAAATAATGTTTTATATATAAGTCGATTTGTTGATTGTACCGAATCAGATTGTTGAAGACGTAACGATACTAAGCGGAATCGTAAAAATCAACCGCTCAATAAAGATACATCTCAATAATGAACGGTGTATATATGGTTATATTTTAA
Organism: Rotaria sp. Silwood1; assembly: GCA_905250075.1. Classification (NCBI taxonomy): domain Eukaryota; kingdom Metazoa; phylum Rotifera; class Eurotatoria; order Philodinida; family Philodinidae; genus Rotaria; species Rotaria sp. Silwood1. Next base: position 240,194 of record CAJNOP010000065.1, on the reverse strand, counting down.
TCTGAATAAATGTTACATATATATATAAGCATAAGAAAGTAGCAATAAAATGAAATGTGAATTTAAAGAAAGAGAAACTGTAAAAATATGGTAAATTCTAATAAAACACATTTGAACATTTTGTTTCTTTATTTTTATTTTTACTCACCTGACTTTTTCTAATTTAAATAAGTTGATGAACTTGTTAAATTTATGGATAGTCAAACATGGATTCAAGAAAAGAGAAAAGAAAGAAAAGTAACCACCTAAAGAACAACATGTCTTTCTATCGATTTCCATCTGTTTTTTTTTCTTCGTAGCTTTTCTATGCTAAATGTATACATTATTGAAAAATGTTGCGCTTGATGAATTCATCAAATGTGAGTCAATCGTTTTTTTTTTCATTTCGAAATTGTTCAAGTGTAGATCTCGTATATGTTTGTAAAACTACCTTTTTTTTCTCTTTTCTTATAAGAGAAGAACTAAAGGAAAAGAACAATGTAAGAGCTCTTCTCTTTCAAGTGTGACGACAAGTAAAGTGATTAAATGCAAGGAAGTGAGCAACATACATACACACATGAGAGAAGAATTCTTCTTTCTTTTCACTTCTAAATTGTTCATCAAGTCTCTTTTGTACTAATTTATATCAATACAAGTTCATCAATAAGTGTTTTCTTTCATTTTCACCGTAGCAATTTACTTTGTTTTTTTCTTAATCTTATTCACTCGAAGAACATAGTTTCGAATAGGACACACAAATACGACATCAAGCATTTCGCCTGATGAATTTTAAACGAGTCAAAACAAAAAGAAGCAAGTGCGTATGTGTGTTTAGAACGAAATACATTAAAGAAAATCTACAAAATTAAAAAAAAAGAAACTGAATTTTTTACATCGTCATTGTCTACTTATCTGTCCAATGTGAAAATAAAGGAAATTAAAACGTCGAGACATCTGAACTGCAAGCATTTCAAATGAATGTGAAATTCTATCAACTTCTTTTCTTTTTATAGTGATAATTAGATTTGATAAAATATACCTTTTTTGTATGTATTGTATAGGAGCATAAGAAAGAGAGAACAAATGATGGAATAAAATATCTCATGGAGATTTGATCATCAAATAATAAGCTAAACTTACTAGTATGAAATGATGAAATTGCATACTATATGTTTTTTTTTTATGTGTAATGTTGTATGTGTATTTTGAAAGACGGGTAGCCGACTGTTGTGTTGAATGAAGGAGAGAATAGTTGTTACAGCAGGAGTATAGAGAAGAAAAAAAAACTGAGAGAAAATTATGAAAATGTTCGTTAAGAGTGTCTGCGCGTAGCAGTGCCTCGATCTCTTTTATTTTCTCTCTCCCTCAAACTACGATGCATTTTGAAATTCCATTAAAACGAGTTTATTCGACACAAAGACAAGTGAAAGAGAGAGAGTGTGTAGGTAAAAAAAGAAATGAGAGAATCACACTAGTGTCTCCAATCCATCTAACCAGCTGATCAATCATACAATATTCTCTACTGCGGTTAGTATGTTTCTCTCTGTTTCTCTCTACTATGATTTCTATCTTTATTTTAGTAGAGATTGAAAATGAATATATCAAGGTATGAAACATTGTTGCAAGCAAATAAGTTTATTTGACATACGACGACTTCTCTTTTTCTCACTCTTTTTTTTCTCTTCTCGATTTGTTTGTTTAAGACAATGACATTATTTTTTTTCATTTCAGAATGTATGTATGTTTAATCATAAGATGACGATAAAGTCAAACAAGTATCATGGCAGCAACAATATATTTGTTTGCATATTCATTCGTACGAATCATATGTAAACTTTCGATCGACTATAAATTTTCTATGCTAAATTTATATTTTTACTAATAGATTTTTTTTTCTATAAATATAATTCATTAATTTGGCAAAAAAATACGAAACAAAAAAAAGCCTGTAGAACAATTGATCATTTACAAATGAATAGAAGTCAAAAAATAACAAGTGATGAAATTTTGATTTTTTTTCTTTCATAAATTAAAATGACATACTACTAAAAAACTAAACTAGCGAAAAAGAAAAATCTTTCAATTGATTCAGATGTCACTTGAAGTATCATATTCTGATTGGCTATTAATTTAACGAAAGATAATCGAGACATTGTTTGTTCAATTCATTCATTCATTCTTTGTTTTGTAACGGTTTTCTTCTCTTCAATCTGTTGAAATTTCAGACAAACGTTTCTTTTGTAAAAGGTTCAAAAAAATATTTCAAAAAAAAAATGCCATTAACTGATCAACAATTACGTCAAGAATTACTTAGCTATGGTGAAACTGTTCCACCAATAACACAACGTAATCGTGAACAACTTCGTGCTCGACTTGAGCTACTTCGATCACGACCACGTTCACCAGCTAAAAGTTCACCAACACGTACGCGTACAAATGCATCTACAATACGTTCACGTCCTGGACGTGGTTTAATTGAATTAAGTGATTCAGAAACAGATACATCATCCAATGAATATTCGACATCACGTCGAACAGGACGAGACACAAATATTCAAACACGTTCGATTGCTGTAGGACGAGATTCAGATCGATCAAATGTATTACCAGTATCAAATGTGGCTGTTGATGTTGAAGAATCAAGTAAATATTTTTTCAAATGTATTATGAAATATCGACAATGTATAATGAATGCAGAATTATTTTTTTTGTGGTTTGATAGAGCGTGAAGAGCTAGCTCAGAATATGTGTTTTAATTTTATTCGAATTAGTTTTTAAGTGAACATTTTCAGTTTATTCGAATGAACTCTTTTTTCTGAGAAAAAGTCAACTTTTGTTGATTTTATTCAAATTTCAAAATCAGTCGTTTCAGATTTAGTATGAAAAACAAAAACTGAGACAGTTTATTGTAAATAAATTCCGTAGATTAAGAGTTTCATGATAAATCTGAAATAAACAGGTTTACAATTCGAAGATATAAAAAAAAATATCTTTTTGCAAAATGTGATTCATATCAATAGAATAGAAATATATACATTCTTGGTCAACTCGTCACATTCTATCTAACTAAATTTTAAAAGAAAATTTTCCTATAACTTTTTATTTCTGTCATTTTATGAAGAATCTCATTAGTCATTTTGTTTTTTTTTTTAGTTGCTCGTCATCGTCGTGAAATTCAACAATTGATTGATTCAGCACGTGATAGAACTCGTGCTGCAAATGCAAGTATAGCATCTGGAAAATATGAACCATCAACAACAACATCTATTCGTCCAAATTCCATAACATCATCTCGTCATGCATCATCAATTAAAGCTGATCTGAAAAAACTTATAAAACAACCATCATGGTTTAATCATTCACGACAAAAAATTGAATTATTTTGGAAAACAAATAAAGATATTATTGCAAATATAGTCAAAGCTTTAATTGTTGGTTTAGTTATTGCTTGTGGACTTATTATACTTAAAAATAAATTACCAGATCTTATTCCACAACAGAGAGGTAAATTGATTGATATCATTTTTTTCTTTATTTGAGATATTTTTTTTCTTTAACTTGTAGGAATTACTTGTACTCCTGATAATGCCGTAAGATTATTTTCTAGTTTTTTTTTTTTGTATAGTTAATAATATTTTATTTTAGACTGACTGTGAGGATATGAAACCAATAATGAATTCAGTACTAAAATTTCTTCAAATTCGAACTGGTAATTTTAAAAAATGAACGAAAAATAAATAATTTGATTTCAAATTTTGCTTTATTCTTTTAGGTGAAGTCGATTGTGGTTTTCGTAAAAATAGTGATCTTTATGTGAAAAAACCTGAAATAGATGAATATTTAGATAAAAAAGTAATTTAAAATTAAATTTATTGATTTATTGAAAATATGTATTTCATAGGGATTTAAATTTGAATTGGGTCCAGAAGCACGGTGGAAAACATTAATTACTTATATAGTCGACAAACCAGTAGATGATATCGAGTAAGTTTATATTATCTTGAAAATAAGTAGAAAATTACTCACGAACGATCATGAATTATGAAAGAATTTTTCCAGATATTGAATTGCTTTTTTACTGGGACGCTTTTCGTTCGATGAGTTATGAACGATTTGATTTTCTAAACCTTCATTCTTGAGTGATCGAAATTTAATTGGGTTTTGCCTTCTCGGTCATGTAAAAAAGAAATCGGCTTTTGACTTCAATCTTTGCATGAGTCAAGTTTTTAATGAGATCATCTGATTTGGCAAGTTTTAGCTATGCCAGGATAGTCTATGATGAGAATTTCAAAATTCTCTCATAGTTCGTATATTGTTATCTCAAGAAGGGAAAGACGAGTTGTACAATTAATTCATTTCGTGCAAATTATAAAATTGATTGTCCAGGCTACTACGGTTTTTGGTTCAAAAATCTATCTTAAGAACGAAGATACAGAATATCAAACTATTCTCGACTTTTTTTTATAATTTATTAAATGAATATCGTCTTGGTTGAAAAGAGATTTCACACCTGGAGAAAGTTTCTTCACTAGAAGAGTGAGCAAATAGAATAAATTTATAATGCAACCTTTAGAATTTTAATCTATCTAGAAGGAAAAAACTTTCATTAGTAATGTGAAATTAATATTAAATAAATAAATTTCGAAGTTTTCTTGTTTTCGAAATTTCCATTCGTCATATTTTTCAGAATATCTTTTTGTGCAAAACTTATTCACTTTCTATTAAGTCAAAGAGAAAGATTTTCTTATAAAAAATGAGCGACTATTAGTTAAATCAATATATCATTGAAAGTATTCCCAAAGAAGAAATCATTTATTGATTTTTACTTTCATAAAATCGATCAGCCCATTTTATAAAGTTTCACAAAACGATGGTCGTTAACTATTGAAGTATCTTTTTTTGGCTATGATTAGAAAATGACAATGAAAATCTTTAGCAAATATATTGAATCTAAAATAGGAATTAAGATAGTAGCTTTTCGTCCAAAAGAGAAAATTCGAGAATCCAACAATTCAAATATTCGTATTTTATAAACTACAGTATATATTTCGATTTGAGTATTGTTTTTACACTTATATCATGAATAATATTTAGAGTATATGATAATCAAAATCGACCAGTGAACAATGTTAATGATGCATATAAATTGAAGGCAACAGAAGGAATTCATTCATTATTATGTCGTACTCGTCGAACTGTTCATTCAGCAATGCAACATTTAGCTTGGCTTGTAATAGGTAATATCAATTTGTTGAATTATTATTTTATATGTAATTAATCTTCGTTGTTTTTCTTATTTTTTAGGTACAATTGCTTTTCTTACATTAGGTTGGTTTTTTAAACGACGTTCAAAACAACGTGAAGAAAGTGAAAATACATATAAAAATTTAATAAATGAAATAATAAATTTACTTGAAAATCAATATGAAGAACATTTACATAATCCAGAAGTAAAACCATGGCTTGCTATAAGTCATATTCATGATATGCTTATTCCAACACAAGATCGGTTAGTATATATAATATATTGTTTTGTTTTTTCTATAGAAATTTTTTCTCAAAATTTTCTTTAGTAAACGATTAAAAAATCTTTGGGAACGAGCTCAAAAACAAATAACTCAACATGAATCACGTATACGTGCAGAAACACAATTAATTCATGGTGAAGAATTTGAAGTTTGGAGATGGATACAACCACGTTCATCTAGTCCATCGCCAACAAGACAAAAACGAACAGTTAGTTAAATGAATTGTTTTTGAATCTTTTTAAAATTAATATCTTTTTTTTTTGTTTTGTTTTAGGAATCACCACATAGTTCTAATGAAGAAAGTTATGTTTTCATGCCACCTGATATTGGTCTTACAGAATGTCTTAAATTACGAAATTTCTTTGATCCACATGGGTATGAGTAATTATATAACTGAGAATGTAACGATGATAATGATCACAGTAGACCAATGCACTCGCCTAGACATGCACATAATCAAACCAGTGTAATATTAAATTCATTTCGACTTTTTCGATGGCTAAATATTTATTTCAAGAAAATAGTTGAATTTTTTAAAAGATGAGGAAATCGTGAGAATTGACGAGAAAATATTTTCCAGCAGGATTCGAGATTTCTTTAAAAGTGAGAGGTAGCTAAATGTTTGTAGACAGTGCATCCATCGTCGGAGTGCTAGAAGTGATGATCGAAGGAGAGAATAACAAAACCCGCTGTCACCTAGCCCGTTTCTCCTTCCGATCTTTTTCACCTCACAACGATCATTGTCTAGGTTTTTTATTTTATTTTCTACCAGAGAAAGGCAAATGCTATGTCAAAATCTAGTTTTTGTTCAAATCTATCTCGAGAATTGAGTTTTCAAGTGATTCGCTCGATTTATCAATGTATAAGAGGTTATTTAAGTAGCATAACGTGCAAAGGTTTCGTAATAATGCTTTGATTTGGTTGAGATAGCGGCTTTTTTTCAATACATTTTCGACCTGAAACTTTGTAAATGTGAAAGTCTCGATTAGATGATTTCATGTATAATGTTTCATCAATTTTGGATACTCCATTGCCAAGATATAGATCTCTCACTATATTTTTATATGTTGACAGGAAGATATCGAAAATTGATGAAATAATCTCATAGAAATCTTCATATGTACACAATTTCAGACCAAAATTCCCAGATGTAGTGTTTTTCGAAATCAATCGAATACCACCCTAGTGTTATGAGTTCAACATTACATTCCTAGATAAAAAAAATTTCTGTCAACCTTTTTCTTTTATGTTTAGTATTACTGATGATGATGAAATTGATCTAGTCGTTGATAGTATTCAAAATCGTTGTGCGACAGTTAAAAGAATTGAACATATTGGTATAAATTCAATATTTGTTTACTTAAAATTTTCATCAAAAGAAGCAGCTGCTCAAGGTTTTCATTTACTTAATAATTGGAAATATCATGGTAAAGTTTTTTTTTTATTTAAGATGAAAAAAGAAATTTCAATTTTTATTTAAGGTCGTGAAATAATTGCTAAATATCTTCGTCTTGAACGTTATCATGAACATTTCCCTGAAGCTCGTGAGAGTGGCTCAACAAATAATTAAATCAATTGTATTGTTCTCTCTCTTTCTTCGTTTTTCTTTTTCTTTGTGTTCTTGTTATTTTGTAAGCCGGAAATCTACTCTATGATGTATTTAGACAAAATTTTCTCTTCCTTCATTTGTGTTTAAGTTTCAGAAGGAGGACATAATGAAATATAAAAAAAAAGAGCTAAACCTTCTTTTCTTTTTTTTTACTGTTATTACTTCAATAAAGATATGAATATTGCAGATAAAATATAATGAGTGAATTTGCATCATCTGTAAGTTCACAAACAACAAGTTGGTTTGAATTTTTACTTAATCCAACATTAATAGATACATTTTTAACAGAAGATAATCTCGGTAATAATTATTGAAATGAAAATAAATATAAAAAATAAACATAAAGATTTGTTTTGTTTAAAGAAATTACTGGTACGGATTTAATTATACAATTTTTAATAAGTGCAAATTTAATTGAACAAAAAACAAAACTTAAAACAGCTACTGAAAATCCAAGTATGAGGACATATATATATATATTGTGTAACTTATTTTCATGTTTGTAAAATCTTCGTTTAGATGATATTGAATTAAAGGATAATCGTATTCGAGCATTGAGACATTTGGCGATAAAAATTGCTGCTAAACTTAAGTGGGATTTGGTAGTTATTGAAAAACGGTAATGATATTTTTTGAAAAACATGTTTGGTTTAGACTCATACTAAAAACACAATGATGCTTCGAGCTGTGATTCTGTTTAGAATTATTACAGAGCTACTATTTATTAGAAAAGTCTTTTACTCAGCTTGAAGAAGTAGTTCATTTTTTGAAAATCGAGGTGGCTCCCTATGACTTTGTGTTTCTGTTACTGTGTGCTATGTGTTTGTGCTTTCAAATCTAGATTTGTGTCCTTCCGGAGGAGGAAATCTGGATAGCATACAGCATCAGGATCATAGTAGAAGGAAAATGTTGAGCACATTGGTATGTTTGAGGTACTTTCCCAACGATTATAGCTTGGATGAAAGATTTATATAGCTAAACAAGTTTTCTTTTAACAAAGTCATCTTTCATCTTTTGTTACAATTTTTCGAAAGCCTGTTCCTTAGAAAACCAAGATACTTCAAAAGCCAACTATTCAAAAATCTCTTGTAAACAGTTTTGAGCTAATTGAGATGTTTCCGAGTTTTTCACAAGCTAAATGTCATTTGATGAAGAACGGTTACAGGAAACTGATATTGAGGAATCTTGATTTTCCAAAGGACTGGCATCTAAAAAGTTTTAATAAAAACTCGACAGAAAATTCTTTTAGCTATCATCGTTAGGAAAGTCTCAAAAGTATCTGAGTGCTAAACTTGTTGTCTTCACTATAGTTGCTAGGATTTTTTTCTGATTTTCAATAATAAACTCAGATTCAAATTATTTCTCCTTTTGCTTCCTGACTTCCAATACGCTGAATTTACATTTTTTATGTGAAAATACAGAATCACTTTATTACGAAGTAAGATATGAAAAGATCGCTGACATTGTCAATCATGTATACAGTTGTAGTTGTTTTCTATTTCTCTTTAAATCCTTTTGAATACATAATAATAAATTTTCTTTATACTATTAAAATTTTTCGTGCGAATAAGATATTTCCGAAAAAAATCAAAATGAAGAATTTTATCTACGAATAGATTTCGTAGTTATTATAGTACCTTAAAAGCTTCAATAAAAGCATATTGGTCTTTTTTTTTAGAATACACTATCTTTAAACAGAAATGTATACCGAAGAAAAATACCATAATTGAATCGGCTCTCTCAAGAAGGAGAAGTTTACATTCGTTTTAATTTCCATGACATATTAATATTTCTATTCCTATTACAATGTTATATTCATTTTTTTCTGGATCTAGTATTAATCATAATATAAATTTGAATAGTTTTCTCGGTCTTTGTCGATTGATATTAGTCAAAGATTTGCATGAGCACGAGTTTCTTCAGTTCCACTCACAAAACATCTCGTCATGACCCCGAAGACATTTCGAATTCAGTTAATACTATAAGAAAATAAAGCTATTAAAAGTTCTTTCTTAAGCATTGAAAATTTTCAAGGATTTTGTAAATTCAAATTTACTATAAGCTAACTAACATTTGTAGAGATCATAGTAACAATATCTAAAATCGATGAACGATTAAATCATCACAATGAATTATTAGAAAACTTTTATGAAACTTGCTCGTATATTCTGAGTATTACATTTATGAATAATTACAAGTCACTTCATTTAGTCAAGTTTTCTTTTAGAAAACTGATTTTATATGTAACTGATAATAAATTGCTTTTTTTTAACGACTTAAGTTACTTTCAAATTCATTCTGTACATATCCGTAATATTTGTCTCATGTAATATCTGATAACTATAATAAAAAAAAATAGTAGTCAATTTTCTTGTAACAAAACAATAGTTTTTGATTAGAATCTTTGAAAATCATTTTTTCAAATGCTCAATCGTTTTATTTAAAGTTCATAAATTTGTCAACTTTATAATCAACCAAAAACTTAAAGAACCAATTTATTTTAATTCAATTTGATTTTATTTATGCTCGCAAATGCAGAATAATCAATCCAAATAACGAGATATCTATTCACAGACACAAGAGCTTAATCATGTTTTTCTAAAGTTGAACACAGTCACGGTCACGCTCAAGCGTAACGACAATCGTGATCGTAACTTCTTTTCAAACATTTTAGTACCTACGTATTTCTATATTGCATGTTTGTTCACACTACTGTCGGTACAACTGAAACCAATCCAGACCTGGTCAGATCTAGGTCAGAGCACACTTATCGATATACCGCAGTAGAATGACGATCATAAAAGTCGACTGTTTAATTATCAAACTATCGACAGTTAATTGTCAGTACACAGACTCCTTTTTTGTCAGCACTTGGAATAAATCGCACATTTTACTAAACGATCCATCAACGATTTTCTTTTGTTCGATTTGAACTGCATAGATTTACAAAAGAAAATATAAGCATTTTGAATTTGAAAGGATTATCTCATCATTTAGTATATTTTAGTATTCCTGTTGCGGTTGCATCAGATCTTATTCATTGTTTCGTACGATTGACAACTCAAAGTGATAAAAATTATAAAGATCGTGAACAACTACAACAATTAAGTAGACTTGATGAACCAGGACTTTTTGCTGTACAATTATTGCATAGATGGTTTGTATAAAAGAAAATTATAATTTATTCTTTTTAATTAGTTTATTATTTCTAAGGACTGTAAGAACATGTGTTCAATCATCATTTCCAATGAAACCTGTAAAGATTTTTCAAGTTAATGTGTATGACTTTTCAATTTAGACTTTTTTGAAAATTTTTTATATTTGTTTCTTTTCTTTTTTTTTGCAGAGCTGGATATGTAAATCCATTACAACATATGCGGGGACCGAATGAAAATGTAATAGAAATGGCACGTGCAAAGGTGAGAGAAAGTATCCAAGCATTAGAAGTTTTATTAGAATGCACATCAGTCGTACGCATACCTGTAGATGCGTGTTTTGGTTTAATTGATATTGAAAATGGTATAGTACCATGTGATTGGTCTCGTACACAAGTTTATCCACTTGTTGAATGTCTTGCACGTGTAAGAATTTTTAATTATTATTATAAATAATTAATGACATATATTAAATAGATTGCTTATGATCTTGGTTCAATATATTTTTATGAACAAAATTATATTAATGCTTATACAATGTTTCGACGTGTTAATGATTTACGAAATCAATTAGAACCAACAAATTATTTTTCATCACTTGATGGATATTTAATATTACTTCATTCAATAAATCCATCTATGGAACAAAGTCTTTTAAATAAATCTAAAGATCGTTTTCTTATGGGTATACCACCACCACGTGCTTCTGTTGAAGTAATAAAAATAAATTCAAAATCTTAAAAAAAAATCTAATGATTATATTTAAAATTTAGGATTATATTTCAATATTAGCAGAAGATAATGAAAAAAAAGAAATGACCATGGCTGCTCGACATAGATTAGAAGAACGTCTTGAAGTGTAGGATGTTCTTTATTTATGTTTTCTATTTCTTCACTTGATTTCTTTCATTATTTAGTGGATCACAACAATATAAAATTGTATGTTCATTTAATCTTGTTCGATCTTTACTCGATGGTAAACACATATCAAATACTCAATATACATTTGATTATCTTGAAACAGTAAGAAAAAACTACCTGGTTTTTTTTGCTCTATCAATGATTTAATTTTTCAAAAGGCACTTCAACGATTAAAACAAGTAACATCACAACAACGGCTATTATTGAATAGTTTTTTAAAGTATAAATATATTTATTATTCATAATTAATATAATCATAAAAATGATATTGTTTTCTCATTTTAGAATTCATTTTTATAATTTAACAAAAAGTTTACAAGAACAATTACGTCTGGATAAACTTGCTCATCTTGTTGGTCCTAAATTTTCTATTCCAAATTGGCACACAAAAAAACAACAAACAGTACAACGATCTTATCTACTCGAAAGACCTAATGGTATTTAAATAATAACTTACATATTGCACTTTTGCTCGCACTACCGTTAGCATACTGCAAATAGATTGCCAGCAGGAGAATAACTAGTGGTGTACCTCAATAGAATAGCAGGCACAGGATAGTCAAATAAGAAAAAGCAAGACTTCAGTAATCTGAAGTACCGTACTTAGGAGTACTGATGAAGTCTTGCTTTTTTTCTCTTGGAAGATAGTCGACCATTTAAGTGTCATACTATCGGTGAATCCATCCAGTACATTGCACATTATACCAAATGTCCTATCGATGGTTTTTGTCTAATTTGAATCAAATGAGAAACAGTGCTTTGTTTTGGGTGACAGCCGGCAGAGTAGTGCTCCTTCAGAGATTGAGTTTGCCCTCCTGAAGTTTTAAAGCATGCTTTCGAAAGAGAAAATCTGGATAAAATGCTGATTGAAAGATAATAAAATTATTATTTTTTTCTATATTTAGGTTCTATACAATTCAAATGTCAAACATGTCTACTTCATTCTTCGGAACCTAAAATACTATTAGATACTATTACAGAATTAGATAATGCAAAATTACCTCAAATATTTAATGAATTATTTCCACCGGTAAATTATTTTTGTATAAGATTTTAAAATAACTATTTTGTTTGTTTGTTTGTTTTTTAGTCGATAATGCCAACACCTTTTGATCAACCATTGAATATGATTATAAATACAAATCATTTACTAGGACAATTAATTCGTATTCTTCATGAAAAAGCTAAACGTGCAAAATTGTATAAAGTAAATAATCAAGTGAAAGATTCATAATATTATTTTATTTAATTTGTTGTTATCTTTTTTTTTGTTTAAGAATTATACTCAAAGTCATATATTATTAACACAGGCTATTGATATTCTGAGTCCAATTCATCATCAAGATATGTCTATTGGACAACTTATTAAATATCTTCATTATGATCGATTATTATTTAATTTATCTGAAACAATGTCAAGACAAACATTTCTTGATAATGAAAATAATTTATGGGAAAAATGTCAAAGTTTTCTTACGGAAAACCATTCAGAAAATGGTAAATGTTTTATTTTTTGTATAAAAAAAAGAATATAATCATAAAAGACACTGTAGATAAATAAAGATTAATAACCATTTTAATATTTTATTTGTTTTGCTTAGTTTTTAAAAGTTTTTCTAACTTTGAGAAATGTTCTTCAAATAATACAACATTAAAATTATCTTTTCCAGGTCAAAAAAACACATGCAGTAGATTGAAGTAACTTTAAAATAAAGTTACATTTTCCGGAGTACGTTAGATTTAATGTTATACTTCTTTGTCTTTAAGATTATTTATTACTGTCTAGAATAAAATTCTAAACTATTCATGTTGATTCATGTTTAACTAATAAGTTTCAATCTGAGTATCTCAAACAAATGCATACATATTGTTGACTTCAATATATTAAAAATTAATTGAAAATACTTAAAATATACATCAAAAGAAATATTTTCTATGAAAAGAGATCTATTTCATTTTTATGCTTTTTATCTTATAAGAATAAAGAATATCCTGTAATTATTTTCAAGCTTGAAATCTTCGATTAATTTCACTTGAATTATTCATTAACATACTTTATTTTCTATATTTAGATATTAATCCAGATCTTGTACGTATTGCATTAGCTTATGCATTATCTCGTAATGAAATTCAATTTATACAATCTTTAATGCCAACAATACGTCGAACTCGTCCTTATCTTGAATTATCTAAAGCTTTTGCACGTATGTTCTTAAATGACTGTTTTTGTTTTTGTTCATTAATACATAATTTATAGGTTTATTAAATAATGAAAATCAGATACAAATACGTCCTGAATTTGCTCGTGAATTATGGGATCGTATATTAGATATATTATCAGACAAATTACAAGTACCTGTAGGTAATAAACAATCAAGAAATCGTCATCAACAATCAAATTCATTAAATGATAAATTAAATGTTGTTGATCTACAAAAATTTCTTATTAATATTCATCATCCAATAATAATACAAATTATATTTTCACTATTGTCACGTCTTTATTCACTTATACTTGTGGAACAATCACATGTAGATATTTATTCAGAATATTCACGATATTGGCCAACATCAATTGATAATCGACAACGTTCAATACGTACATCAACAGTAGCACAACTTATTCAAGTTATATTTGAACATATTCAAACATTAAAATATTTACCTATACAAATAAAATCTTCATTATATCGTACACAAGCTGATATTTATTTAACATTACAACAATATACACAAGCTATGCATGCGTATATTATTGCAATATCAATTGAAACAGCTATTTTTTCATCACCAATAATTAATCAACAAGATGATACAATGATTAGAAATATGATCAAAGCTGCATTACAACTTGGTAAAATTCTGTTTTTATTCTGTTTTCATTAAAAAAAAGTCAATGATTTTCAAGTTATCTGATTTCGGAGAGAAGAAAAGAGAGTGATCAAGAAGGTTTATTTGAATTTTAGGTTTCAGTTTTATAAAGTAGAAGATAGATAAATAGATTGATAGTAAAATCATAATGATTGAGAATATTTTGAAATTTCTACTAAAAAGTTATTTCCAGTTGAAGAATCAATTTAAAAATTAAAAGATTCATTGCTTTTCTGTTTTTTTTTCTGTGTTAGATAAAACACTACTCTTTGATGAAAATTTCTACGAGATCTGGAGCGAAACAGTCTAAGTTTGTGCTTCTATCTAGCTTCAGAAAATCTAAGAACGTTTCTATTCATAGTAATTGAAAAATAATTGTATGACTTTTAGATGGTCCCATCAAATAAATCTAGATAAAAAAGAATGTTGATCTTGAGAGTTTGAGTTCCCAATAGTCTACTGTTGTCCTTCTAATGTAATTCATAGAGAAGATTAAGTAATTCTTCATTCGAAGTTATCTGATAACCTCGAGACCGATAATCGAACTCTTCTCTCCACAAGATCTTTCTATACGATTTGCTCTGATAATCAGTTGTCTATTATTATACGTTCAATGAACCTTAAAAATCATTAAAAACTATCATCAAAGATTCTTTTTCTAGTCTGTTCTTCAATATTTTATTAACTCATTATTTGTTTTCAATACCAAATATTATCCTTTTTTTTGTTACATTAAACAAGGAAATATCTGATGATCAAAAAAAAAATAGAAAAAGTCAATGCAAGTCAACTGAAAAAATTTGTTATTAATTATAAATAAAACAAACAAACTGTCTTATGTTGTGTGTGTATGTTTTTTTCTTGTTATTAGGTTATCATACACAAGTTGCTTGCATATGTCAATTACTTCCAACACCTGATTATAATATTATATTTAAAACATTACAAGAAAATTATATGAATGATGATATTGATGATTATTATGAATGCATTTGGGATTTAGCGTTGTTAGAAAGTTTAATTAGTAAATATTAAATTCTATTTAATTTAAAGAAAAAAGAAAACTAATTCTTTGTTATTTATAGATAATCTGAATATACGTGGATATGAAGATAAAAAAAGATTAGCTGTATGTTAAAAAAAAGAACTTTATTATTTTTAGTTATTTGTTATTTTTTTTTAAGATTCGAATATGTAAACAAAAAGACTTAAATGGAAATAATTCTGATGAAATTCGTTTTCGAATGATACGAGTTAAAAAACGACTTTTATATAAACAATTACTTGCTCATTATCTTTTACCTCATTGTTGTTTATATCGGTCACGAGCAATGATGAAATTTCATTCTCAACAAATTAATTTTGATTAGAAATTAAAACAAAAAAAAATAAATAAACATAAAATAGAATAATAAAATGTACTTTTTTTTCGTGTTTGTTCATATTAACTTATGTGGAAATATATATAAACCCGATAAAATTTCAAGGACTTTCTTAATCTCAACATGTTTACAAAAAATAAATATGTGCGAGTAATGCTTAACATTTCTTGTGAAAACTTCAATACAGAACAAATGACGACGCTATAATCATTGTGCACCAAAAATAAACGTTTTGTTGTTTCATTTTTTTTCTCTGTTCTCTAATTCATCATCATAGACGTGCAATTGTTGAAACATGACACAGAACAAACGAGCAAACTGAAACCGTTCGTATTCAAACGGTACCACCAATAATACGTCTATTCACTAAACAAACGATTGGTTTCGCTACCAGTTTCTTATTTTCATTCTCTTCATTTTCTTTTTTCAAGTCATTGAACGTAATAGAAGCAAAGTATTACGGCTGTTGATATTTTACTCTATTTAACATACAATGAGTGGTCTTTTGTTTGGTCTACTGATATTGTGTCGCATATCGAACAAACAATAGAAGATAGAGACAGACAGAGGGAGAGCGACACAGACAGAGAGAAAAAAAAGCCAAGAGAAAATACCGAATAGCAGAACATACATATTGTCATGTCTGAGATGCCTATCGGATAAAATGACAATTATATCCAACGAATAAAGTAAGTTGAATGTCCCATCAAACAGATTGATATAAAAAAATAGTCAAAAAAAAAGTTTTCTCATGCATAATCGATGTCTTTTCTTGATTGCATTTTTCCTTCATCTTCTACAAATGAGAAGAGAAAAAAAAACTTGTAATATTTTGTCAGCTTCAAGTATTTTTACCTCCTTTTTTTTTCTTTTACGAATCGTTTTATTTTGTATGACAAGTGAATAAGAAATTATAGAACTTGATTAAAAAACAAATCATATATTTTCATATTGACGACTATTATATATCTATCTATTTGTATCTCACTTAATAAATATGATTTCTTATTAAGGATGTTTTTGTGTTTTTTACTCAGTTTTTTTTTTCGTATCCAGGAAATGAAAGAAAATTATAGAAGATACGAGATGAAAGATATTTTACGCATTCAAAGAGCATCGTCTAAAATTGATGTAATGGAATTTTGACTCTATCATCATTTTTTTTCTATGTCCGATGAACTCTTTCTCTTAATCTATAATGTGTTTTTTTCTTCTCTCTTTCTCGCTCTTTATATTCAATTTTTGTCGTTGCTCTTTCATCCTGTAAAAAAAGAGAACACAACACACGAGACGATTTCGACTATTATTCTCTGTGTCTCTATTATTACTTTTACTGATAGTGAACACTCTTGTCTATTACATCTAACATAAGAAAAAAAGATAATCTTTCATCATCATTACAGGTCGTATAACATTAATCCAATAATGACAAGTTCGAATAAAGCTCGTCGTTATCTACAACACCATAAGCAACACTCAACAGAATCAAATAATAGTCAACATTCAATCGCACAATTATTAGTTACTGATTCAACATCATCTATTACTACAATGCGTAAATTTAAAGGTAAAACTCAACAACAATCAGCAATACCAGTATCAATACCACAAATTTGTGTTAATAATAATGACGATGATGATGATGATAATGGTAATGATGATGATGTTGATAAGGATGATCATCCACATGTTGCTATACTTAATGAATTTGATCAAGTTTTAGAAAATGAATTAAAACGTACATCTATTTCACGTACATTATCACTTAAACAAAATGAAGCAACAGGACATATAGAAATACCAATTAATCAACAACGAAGTTTTTCATTTGCACTTGGTTCAAAAACAAATTTACATGGAGAACAACATGATGATAATGAATCAATAAATATATTACCATCTAAGACAAGAAAACTATCGGCAACTTCTAAGTCAAGCTTGTCAAAAGAGACATTTTCACGTCTATTTCAATCACTAACATTTCGCTCCGGGAATCATTCAACGTCAAAAATATCACTTACAAAAACGGATTTCAAGCATCAACAACATCCATGTCTAGCTTGTCAAAATTATCCTAATCTTGACTTAATATCTAAAAATAAAAAACGTCCATCAATATTTGGCGTTCTTGTTTCGAAACTTAATACATCATCATCATTATCAACGACAGCAACAACCTCTGGAACTACATATAAATGTTGTTCCGTATGTAAAAGACCTTTATCAAAATCAATTTCAAATAATGATGATAATCAACCATTATCATCATCAAAAAATCTTCATGATCAAAAACAATTACTTTCACATAATAAACGACGTCAAAGTCTGCCATCATTATTACATAATCTTTTAGAATCCTCATCATCTGCACAACATCGTCCATCATTTTCAACAGCATTAAATCATCTTTTACTCGACAATGTCAACCATGAACAACAACAAAAACAATCATCAACATTATCTCAATCATCTAATTCATTAACAGAGTCAGATGATAGTAGTGATCATAATAATATCAATAATAATAATAATAATAATTCATTGCAACAACGACAGCGCATCAATTATGATGATTCATCTCAACTAATTGAAAAGGTATGTCAACTAAGATGAGCTTATCATTAGTCACGAAAATTGTTTGTCTAAAAGCGGCACGCGTGCTTTCAACAAAAATACGCATATATATATCTATATATACATACATACATAGAGCGAAGGTCAAGTGTTAATACTGTTGATTTCACAAAAAAAAAGGAAAGGAAAGTTTATTATTATTTGACCCTGATACACAAAACGTAGATACAATTGTCGAGACAGCAATAATGATGAGTGTCGACAGTATCGATTTGTTATTGTTAATAGTATAGAGCCGATTGTCTGCGATTATTTTCAGTGAGAATAGGAACAATGATGGCAATGACATTTTCTGAGTGTAATGATATAGCTAAAACATAGTCAATACTGATGGTCAAGCCAGACGGAATGAATGAATAAATGAATGTGTGTTTTTATCACGGTCATGTCAGACGTTGCATCGTATTACACACACATACACATTTATGAGTACATATGAGAATCATATCATTGATAGTTTTTGACCTTTTTTTTTTCATTCTCTTTCTTGTATATGTCTGAATGGCATGAACCGTCTGTCGATTTCTATTGATGATGATTACCTACTATTATTATTATTTTTATTCATCCTTGTTCTGCTATACCCATTAACAATGTTTGATTTTCTTCTACCTATAGAGACTTATGGTCATGGTAATAGTGATATCACTTGATCATCTCTTTCTCTTACTTTCTTTCTCCTTCATTGAGTCGATTTTAAAGTGCTTGTCACATCATCTTTTAATTTCAAAGTCATCGAAACAAAAAAGAAAAATTTGAAATTAAAGATATGCAAATTTAGCTTGGATTTGCAATATATTCAATAGACAACAACAAAAAAAAAACACACCCCCAAAAAGCTTGAATGACGATGATTTTTTTTTCGATTAGTAGTGATTTGTTTTCTTCTCTCTTAAATGCGTTTGTTGTGTGACGAGAATCAATTTTACATGCCGACCATCACATGGCACGTCCGTCATTGGTATGGACGCCCTAATTCAATCATAACATTGTCTACACGCATGCATATTTAAATAGTAAGAACGAAAAGCAAACAGCATCAATTTTTAATTCATGTACTGTTCGTTTACTAAAATAAAGAACTACCTCATTAAATACATGTCTGTTGATTTGTTAATATCTGCCTTTCACTTTTTTTTCATCTTAAATTGACAATAATAATTTTAAAGAAAAGGAAATGTCTGTCATCTGACCTTGTTTTTTGTATAAGCCCATTATCAAATGAAATATGCGTATTTATTTTATACATTCTTGATTTTATTAAATCGAGACAGAATCTTTGATTAAAATGAAAAAAAAACTAAGTTACTATATTCAATGTTATTCTAATTGAATTCAAGGAGATGAAATCCAAACAATAATCATATGCTTAACACTCGAAAAAAAAAACGAAGATTGCTTGTTACAATAAAATATGACAAGATGAAAAGGCATTGAATAAAAAAAAAAAAAACATGTGTTACATTTCAATATAGATGAGAAAAAAAAGCAAGAAAAAGTTTTTATTATATGCATTAATTTTAGTATGGTAATAAAGATGACAATGACAATGAGGTTATACTTGACAGTGGTAAGTACATTTTAGCATAAAATGAAAGAATAGTATTTATTTTTCTTTTTTTATTAAAATTTCATTAGGTGAATCAAATGATTCAAATTTTGTGAATAGTAATGATTTAACAAACGAACATAATACCAATCAACAATTTCTACATCCTCCCGAGTAAGTTATTTTTTAAATATAAGATATACATATATAGTAAATAGCAATTTTTTTTTCGCTTCTTTTTTTTTGTTGATAACGAGACAATAAGTCAATAGGATATTCGATATAACAAAGTATATCTATATATTTTATCAAAAACAGTTTTATCTTACAAAAAAAACAACGAACTCTATAATATTATTCATATTTTTCTCTCAATATGATAATCCAAAAATAGAAAACATCTTTTTTTTTCTATATTCTATACTCATTTGTCAGTTAGATTAGTTCCATTAAAATCTATAAATCTATCATGTGTAATTGAAAGTGTAATTGTTTACTTGTCAACATCGATACGATTGTGATAACGGATATAAAAAGAATTCATATTCTAATTAATCTTGCTTCTTCTTTTTATTTTATTCTTGTTGTCTACATCGATACTAAGTAAATAAACTTCACTATTTGTATAGCGATTGTTCACACCTCATATCATATGATGAAGATAGTGAGAAGAGAAGAGAAAGAGAGAAACAAAAAATGTAAGCTAAAAATTCTATAGCTGATTTTCAATCTTATAAATAAAAAAAAAAAAGAATTAAAATTAGTCATCATTTAATATATCAATTTTAATCTATATTGCTATTAATAATGCGAAGGTTTGCAAAATAAATTTAAAAAATTGTTCCTTGTTTCTTCTAATGATACTTAAAAGAATCAAAATATTTTATTTGTTTTTAGAGAAAAAACTCGTAGTTTATTAGTCAATGTTTTTCGTACACGTCGATCAAATATTGTTTTGGATTCCAATGATGTAAAGAAAATTTTTTTCTTTGTTTTCTTTTGGATTATTTTATTTTATGTTTTTTGTTTTTATATTTAAATAGACTAATATGGTTGGTAAACAGTTAAGTGCTTCAGTTATTAATCTTGCTACATCAATGGGTATAAATCGTCGAAATAGTGCAATATCAACAATTCATGAAACAACACTTGATCAACGAAAACATGCTGCATCAGAAGAAAATTTAATATCAATCGTATGTAAAATAATTGCAAGACTTTGTTTTTTTATTTTGTAAATATAAAAAACCTTCAATTTAATTGGCTTTTATCTACGGAGAGTTTATTTATTTGTAAATGGATTGTTTATTGACAAGGACATATTATAGATGTATGTTTGATTAGATAGAAAAAAAAAAGTTTTTATTGAAAGAAAGCTGAGTTTGAATTAATGTGTAGACGACTAATCATGCAAATTGAATATAGACGATATGTGAGAAACATTTGACCTTGTGAATAATTGCCTTTATTCTATTTATTTAATATTCTTATTTTAGGATAATACATATATTTATTTTACTAATATTAATGGACAACATTTTAAAGAACAACTCAAATATTCAACTATATCAGAAAATACAACTTTACGGTACAAAAAAAAAACAAACCTATAAAATAATGTCTTTTTTGAAAAAAATATTTCTCTTTTCCAGGGAAATGTTAATAAAACTTTTCGAAAAATATAATCTTTCAATTGAAGCTTATAATATTTGTCTACGAACTGCACCCACATTACCATTGTCCTTGGATCAACCAGTTAAACATCTTCTTTTGGATGATCTTGTTGTTACAGGTATTAAAAAGACCAAAACTGATTATGCAATTTCTTCCTAATTAACGATAAAACCTTTTTAGTCTTTTCCCTTCAAACAAAAAAAAGAAGTCACTTGACAGACACTCTTGCATTGGATATGTATATATATAGATAAATATATATACAATGATGTAATATATAGAATAATCTTGATATGTCATCGCTGATGTTACTATGTTCAAAGTTAAAGTTATTCTGTAAAAAAAAATTAGACGAATGAGAAAATGATAATATCATTTGATGACATCGATTGATTAGAATTTGTTTATCGTTGATCCATAAAAAAATCTACTCAAGGAAAAAGCGAAAAAAAAGAAGAAAAAACTTATTTATCAATATTGTTGTTATTGTCGTATATATTTCTTACATAATTCTCTCTTTTTCTTTCTCTCTCTCTCCCACTTCTCTTTACGATTAGTATTTGTTGCTTCTTGCATTTATTGATTGCACATCACAAAAAAAAAGAAGAAAACATACATAGCCTTAGATAGAAGTCATTTTTTTAAAAGAAGCTATGACTCATGAAGATACTTCACAAATTCGTCGATTATCTCTCTATAAACATTTATCGGATGTGTTAAAATTAAAACGTAAAACATGTTGTTCAAATAGTAAAGATTCTATATTATCTTCAACACCAACAACACCTTCACCTTCATCAACATTTACATTCTTTTGGAATTGTACATTAACTGAAGTTGATACATCATCAAAAGAAGACTTTAATAATTTATCAAATCAGTCAAAAAATCGAATTGATTCAGCCGATGTTCATTGTTTAATTAAACAAAAAAGTATTAGTTATGATGATTTAGTTTTCATATCATCAAATGAAGATAAACAAATAATATCTGCAAATACTATTGATGATAAATCGAAATCAAATGGTCTCTCCCTCTCTTTCTTTTTTTTTAATGAATGAAAACAATAAAATAAAATAACAAATAATAATGTTCTTTTTTGTTTTTGTATTTAGAAATAACGAATCGATTATCAGCTAAACCATCAGGTGGAAAAGAAAGCAATGAAAAGAGAAATTCAATGGGTTCAACAATTTTATCATTAGTAAGTTATCACAACTAAATATATATATATATATTGAGTAATATAGTAAATTAGTGTATGTCGACATATACATACATATATAACTCTTAAGTATTAGATAAACACTTGACAGCCGTTAATAGACAATCAAAGAATAAAAGAAACACCTGTTTGTCATTGTCGAAATCAAGGCAAAAAGAACCAAAAGCATATTAATCGGTGTATATGATCGATATCATATTGTTAGTTTTCTTTTATTATTGATAACAGTAAAAAACAAAGAAAAAAAAATGTGACCTTCTGATCATGGTTTATACATATAGTAATAGACACATCAAAGTAATTTCTTCTCTTTCGAATTTTTTTCTTATTAATGGATACTTATTTTTGATTATCGGCATTAATCAATAAATAAAAACCTTATTGCCTACTGTCAATAAATACATTTAAGTTGTTATCTGTTTTATTTTTATATATCTCGAATACAGATGATTAGCCTCATTTACAATAAGGCTCTGTATGGGTATTCAGAAAAGCTAAAAAAACACTTGTTTTCTATTAATTATTTTTGTTATTTCGTAATTTTAATATCTTTAAGTGCAAATCTAGTGCAATATTCGAGAGATAAATCTATCAAAAAAAAAAAATAATAATAAATACATTCATAATTTTAATGTTTTCTGTTGTTTTTTTTTTCGTAACATAGAATTCAAAATCAATATCAAAACGTTTATCAACTCATTGTATGATGTTAGATAATGATGAAAATCAAGATTCTAAAACATCAAATCAACAATCTAGTCGAACAAATAAAACAAATCGTTCAAGTTTATTTACTAGTAGTATATTTACTCGAGTAAGAATATTTATATATATAAATGTTAGATATGATTTCATATAATACTAATTTTAAAATAAGGATGGATCTGATACAATTGAAAATAATCTTTCATTTATTCGTCGTAAATGTGATGAATGGTTAACACATGGTTTACCGAAATTAGCTCAATTACATTTTTCAATTGATGAATGTGATTTAGTTATTGAAAAAGAATGGCAACCATTTTTAAATGAACAATCTCGAATGGTAAATTATTAACTACTTAAAAAGAAATACATAGATCATTCTGATGTCTCAAGTACTGTTATTTTTTTGAAAACGAAAGTAAACAGGTGCACTTAAAAGTGTTACTAGTAGATAGAGAATACTTGAAAGTGTAAGAAAAATTGGTTTTGCTCGCTACCAGATTTTTTTCTTTCGTTAGATTTTATTGTCAGAAGATTTTTAGAAACTTGATAAGAAAATTTTTTTACAAATTTGAATAAAAACAGATGACGTTGTGAATGTAACATGCTTTTATAAGTTTTAAGCATTCGTTTATTAATTATCTATAAACTCTTCGAAGGATTTGCAAAAAATCATAAAGAATATATTTTATAATAAGGTCATTTGAATCAGTTTTTGTCGCGACCAAGTTGCAAGTGTATCTGCATCATAAGAACATTATAAGTTCTTTTCGTTCTTTGTTTGAAAAAAAAAACTATAGAAAATGCTTTCTTCTAACCTGTTTGTTATACGAACGTAAAACTCAAGGAAAATGAGTGTGGATCTTCTACATTCACATTCCATATCCACAACCACATAATGCTTCCAACAATGATCATAAAAATAGTACATTTAGATCTTGAAGTCATGAACGGCATGCTGAAAATTAGTGAAGACACGTTTTGCTATATCTTTCAGGATGTTTCTCAAGAACAACTGATAATTTCGATATTTTCCGTTCAACTTTGGCTATTGAACAGAAATTTACGATTAGAAATAATCAGCTCTAACTCTTTGTAGTTTGGTCAGAAGTGGACTGTCGAGTTGGATTCGGACTTGAGTGCCAAAAATATTCAATAAACAGGACCCTCTAATGAATGCTAATAAAATGTACATTACTCAATAAGAAAAACAACTAGTAATTTACAGTTTTCAGTAATCGATAGTGCATAGACCGGTAAATCTTTTTATGAAAAAGAGCTTTGAATGTTTCATTTTTTATAAAACGATACTTTTTCGTTTCGAGCTAAACAGAAAAGAAAGCGGTAATAGATAAGAAACTTGATTTTAGTAGCACACTCACAGAGCGTGATCGCCAGATACATCGACACTAATTTCGAACGGTACAATAGTAGACAACAGAATCATCTACATACATATATATATTTAATTGAATATAATTAACGTATGTGTTTGTTCTTTTCTTTTTAGCTTATGTCTGAAACAATAAAACTTCAACAAGAAGCAATCTATGAAATGCTTTCAACTGAAGTATCATACATACGTCAAATCTTAACCATGACTGATATATTTATGACAAGTATAAGTATATTAAAATCATCTCAACGTGATGGAATATTTAATGATATTGATATGGATAAATTATTTTCAAATATACAAGATGTACTTCATGGAAATTTATTATTTTGGAAAGAAATTTTATTACCAATTAAAGTTAAACTTCAACAAAGTGGTTTATCAATGAATCCATCAGATTTAAGAAATGGTTTTATTAATGTAAAAAGAAAAAAAAAGAATAAGATTTTCTTTTTATTTTTCGATTATGATAAGATTAGTTTTGATTTTTTTAGTTTGATTTTTATTTTAAACCTTATCTTCATTATGTACTCGATCAAAAAACAAGTGCAGAATATTTTAAACAAAAATTTTCTCGTGATGATTTATTTCAATATTTAATTACTGTAAGAAAATGAATACTTTTATACAAAGAAAATAATTTATTTTATCCTTTTTATAGTGGATAGAGGCTAATTTTACTAATCGTTTATCATTTTCGGATTTAACTATTAAACCATTACAAAGATTGACGAGATATAAATTATTACTTGAAGCTATACAAAAGAAAACACATGATCCTCAACAAAAAAATGATCTACAAGAAATGGTAAATAAGAAAATCTCTTAGAAATGTATTTAGTGATTCTGAAGATGAAACTTCACTAGATAAAATTTTGTTGGGACAAGTCCAACCATGAAGGCATTAGATTGAATTGCAATAAGAGTAAAGCCTTGAATCGGACTTTGAAATTCGATTGCGTGGGAGTGATTGCGAAGTATTTTTTTTCCTACTTACACAGTAGAACAGTCAAGTTCTTTCACTCCTACATAATAACAAGTTTATTATTTATATGTAAGTCATGAATAGACATGCACCAAGCCCCACTAGATTAGTCAAACTCGCGTATATGTTCTATTCTGAAATATATAACTAGATATGTTGTTTATTAACGATGTTCTCTTCAAATGTTGTTATATTTTTTCATTCAGTTGAATGACAGATGTATCTTGTTACACTGTCTTTCTGTGCATCGTGTTTTCTAACTAATCAATGTTTCTTAAAAATAAAGATACATCCATAGAGACAACAGCTTATCTCCATGTTAAGACTTCAGTTACTTCTGTCGTTGACGTATAGAAAGTACCATATATGCAAATAGAACCTTGAACTGTACTTACTTTGAATATACTTATTATTGTATAAAAATGAATTTTAAAAGTACAAACGACGCAGTACTATTGTTGTATAACAAGAAAAAATAAATAAAATATTTATTAGAAGGCAAAAGTTAAAAAGTCGAAACAGGTCGACCTCGAGTTGCTTGTTATAGGCTAGGGTTCAATACAAGTCTATTTAATGGACAAAAAATACACTACTTTATAGATTCATGAGTCTTAGCAAGACGTTCTTATTAAACAGTAGCACTAAAAGAAGTATATACGATAATTAAAGAAAAGAAACACTGTGGACTCAAAAGTTTGACTTTAAATTAAAGCAAGGAAGAAAAACTTAAGTATCAAATTATAGTCATTAAATGAAGAATAATCTTCGTTCAGGAGTATTAACCAAACCTCAACAAGTTTTGAAGTGAGATGGATATATAACGAATGAAAAAAAAAAGAAGCTCGAATGTTTGCATATCTTACGAGAGAATATTCTCAAATGATTCGCACTGTTTATATTCATATTGTGCTGATGTGTAAGACTCCGCTAGATTAGATTAAATTTTAATAAGTTCATGTTCTTATGAAAATTTAACGAAGATAGCGATTTTTTCTATATGAGGACAATTTTCAAGCGAAATTATCTTGTCGAATTTCATTCTTAAATTTTGTCAATATGAAAGTTTCACTTAGAATAAATCATGAATGAAATTCATCATGAATGAAATTCAATCATGTTTTGACATTGCATCTCTGATACGAGAAGATTTCCAAGTGTGTTTTTTCATTTTCAATCAGTTTTATGCCAGTTTGAAGAGATCAATGAGTTGATCACAATGGTAACAAGCTTACTTCATTTTGATGTTAGTTTAGTTTTCAGCGTCGTAAAATATAAAACTAAATACGCCTTAATTGACAGTATGCATCCACGCAATGAACATAAAAAGAAGTGTTAACGACATCTATAATTTGAATAGTAGAATATCGTGAACATATATTAACAGTATAGGTTGATTATATTTCAAATACCTGTCTTATCTGTTGTACTTCTTCAAATAAACATGTGAGAAAACAGCTATTTAGAATGTAGCCTTTCGAAAACGAAATATTCGACATGGTTTTAATTACTACATCTTCAAAATAATATTCAAAAATCATATGAATCAATTTTGAAAAAATATTTGTATTTTATGTATGCATAGCATTAACGGTATTTAAATATTCAGAGTATATGCGTAGTTAGTACTTCTATTTATGTTAATGTATAGTAGTGTCATATCAATTAAGGCGCATCTAGTATTAAAGTTTTCAATTGTGACAACTAAACTAACATAACAATTAATTTTCCATAATAACAGCTTACAATTATTTTTTATGTAGTTGAGATCGACCTAACTCTTCAAAGGTAGTGTATACTAAAGAACGCTTTATGTCATCGTAATCAACTCATTGAACTCTACAAACTGCTGTAAAGCCTATTGACAATGGAGACTCACACTTGAGGATCTTCTTCTTTTATGAAATATGAATCCTTAAGAACATCAATAGAAAACAGCTTTGGTTTTGAAAAATTTATATCTCGAAGACACCATATCTAAAAATGATGAAACTTTATACATAAGCTAATTTAAACCTTGTGAACCTTTTGGTTTCAAGGTACCCGAAAGAGTACCTTACTATCAGAATGTAACAGGAATTTTCGAATTGTTTATCTCTTGACTTAAAAATGCTTATTAGTATCCATTTGACTAACTTGTTGAAAAATATTTCATACTACGGTATGGAAATTTGACAATGACCAAAGCGAATATCCTTCCACCTTGTCGGATGCCTT
This sequence comes from Rotaria sp. Silwood1, assembly GCA_905250075.1. Lineage (NCBI taxonomy): Eukaryota > Metazoa > Rotifera > Eurotatoria > Philodinida > Philodinidae > Rotaria > Rotaria sp. Silwood1. The sequence continues at coordinate 212,367 of CAJNOP010000065.1, read as the reverse complement.
GATGTCTGTACATTCACTAAAATTACCGATGTCTTCACGTTAATAAAGTTTCAGATCAAAATTTGAAAAGATGCTTCTACTCAAAAATTGATCTGCTACACGATTAATTAAATATCTTGATCTAAACTTAATAAGAACATAGATTCTTTAGATCATATTTTAATCTAATGAATTCCTATATACGAGCATAGTATGAGCGTAAACGAAATGCTCCATCTTAGGATGTTTTTTTTTGTTAATGATTAAATTCTTGCTTTTTCTAATTACAAATATATTTATTTAGATTCAAAAAGTTGCTACATTTGTAAATCGTGTCAATTCAAAATTACACAATCAAGAACAAGAAGAACGCGTTCGTCAGATTAATGATCGTATAGGTCCATATGAAAACGTATTAGCTCCACCTGAACTTACTTCTGTATGTATTATTGATTTATTGTTGTCTTTTGTTATTAATTTTTTTAATTTATTTAAAAGATTCTTCAAGAATATAATCGTGATTCAATGTCAAATCGATTAAATCTTCTTGAAGATATGCCATTACATGTTCGAGGTTATCGTCGTCAAATAATTCAACAAGGTCCAATGAAAATGAAAGATTCAAAAAATAGTCAAGATGTTTATTGTTATTTATTTTCTGATATGCTGCTTATAACAAAAGCTAGCAAACGAAGTGGTTCAACAAATTCATCATTATCAATGATAAGTAATGATGGCCAACCAAATCGTACAACATCGAATATAATAAATAAAATTCTTAAATCACCTATACGTATTGATCGTATTGATGTCCGAGAATATGATCGTCGTGGTGGAAGTAGTAGCAATAATAATGCAGAACCAAATACTGTAAGTCTAAATAATATTGTTAAGAAAGGATCCGCCAGACCACCACCCACCGTTAACCTTAGTTTTTTTTTGTATTTTTTTTGTAGCTCCAATGAAATATTATTTCTTGTAATTTATAGACTCAAAATATTAAGTCCACTGTGTCTTCACAAGAAAAATATGAATCGAGATATGGAAGCTCTTGAGAATCTGCATCTTTTGATACATTATCGAAAGTACAAATAGGCGTGCACCGGATTTTATTTGGCGTCACAATTGTTGTAGTGAGTGACAAAACCATACAGACGCTGTTAAAATGATGTTTATATTCAGTAGTTGTCGCAGCATAGTTTAATTTAAGAGCAAAACGAATAAAATATTTGAAATCACTGCAAAACTCTACATCGGATCCAATATATTTTTCCAAAATTTAGTTTTTAAGAAAAATTTACCTGAACTCTTCTCAGAATCGGTTCTCTTATAGAAGAAAATTCGTTAAAATATATGCGATCTGTATATGGCTGTAGAACTAATGTGAGAAAAGTTCAATTTTCTCTACATAAAAACAAAATCTAAGAAAATAAAAATAAAAATACTATTTAAAGCTTAGAATTTGATGATCTGAAACCAAATAAGATATATTATCACATTTCGACTTATAAAAAACTAGATAGGCTAACTAAGATGACTATAAATAAATTGAGATCGATCTGTACTCGATCCTATATTTTGTATAACTTTATAAAGTCAGTATTCAATCAAATAGCATTTTCATGCTCTGCTTTTATCATGATCATAAATTGCGAGTCATATTCTTATGAGGAAAAAGCTTTACATAGTAATCAATAGCTAATCAACGTGGTTATTTAGGACTATGGATATGTGCCGAGTGTGTTTTCTATTAACCTGTCGTGCACGTCTTTTTGTACTTTGAATAATATATCAAAAGATATAGAATTTCGAGAGAAATTCACAAAGCTAGATCTTTCTTCCTTGTGGAGGCACGGTCGTTTACTAAAACTTATTACAATGACTACGAATGCAGTCCATTTCGTAGAGGGTTCTTTTCCGCATTGTTTAAAAATTTTTTCTTACTTCAAAACAGAAAAAATATCTCAAAAAACAATTTTTTAAATAATTTTTATGATCTAATCATCAAAATTTTATATTTTGGATTCATAAGTTTCATGATATAATTTCTTAATATGAGTTCCAAAAAATATTCAAAGGAGAAGAATTTAGCGGCTCCTCTATTAAACCTTTCAATCCCGTATGTCATTTACGAGATGACATGCAGAACAAAAAAGAAATATTTTGTGTTCTTTCGTCTTTTTAGACAATGAACATCATATGATATGTTCAAAGGAAAGCCAGTTCGTATAGTTATGAATAATGAATCTCAATTTTGAATACGTATGATTGTGATAGATGAACGCACAAGAGAGAGATTAAACTATGTTTTTTCGTGTTCGCGCAGAATACCAGAAAATGTCGCGATCGAAAGGCTTGAATAAATATCTTTTTTTCAGGCTTCGTTTGTTGCAATAGTATTTTCGGAATACAATTTAATTGAAAGTGCTTATTTATTTCAAACAAATTTAAGCAAACAATGGATAGAAAATATACGTCGAACCAAAGCAAATTTTCATTTATTAATGGAAGAATCAAAAATAAAATTTCAAAACCTACATAAAACAATATCACCACCATGTTGTCCAACACCAACAAATACTATACATCAATCACTTCCAAGTCTTTCTTTACCATTAGTGGAATTACCTAGTCTTAATACAAATGATTCAAATTGTTTAACAAATGATATTCAACGTTTATCAAAAGTTGAATCGAATGTATTTAAAATAGTTGAACAAACACGCAGAAATTCACGTACAGATCGTAAAAATTTTGGTCGATATTTTACAGCTGATGGTACAAGTACACATGCTACAACACCAACATCATCATCACCAATTAAACAAATGTTATCATCATCAGCAACAATAATTAAACGTATGTCATGGAATAATGACCAAACTATGGAAAAAAATGATTCATCATTAATAACAAATTCATTTCGAAGTGTACATAGTTCAAGTGGTGTAAGTTCAACAGGTTCATTTTTATTTAGTACAGATGAAGATTCTTCTATAACAACAACATCCTCATCAATACCTTCAATTGTACCATCAAAAAATAGTGATGAATGTGATGAAAAAAGTTTAGCATCAACTGTTATTGACACAGATGATCAACTAATACAATCACCTTTAGTCGTCATTCAACCACAAAATTTAATATCAGAAGATTTAGTTAAAAATAATCTTGAAAATAAAAATAATGAACAGTTAATGACTCAAATGTCACCATCAAGTACAAGTACAATCATATCAAATAATCAAACAATAACTGGTAAGATGAACAAAAACAAAACTATTAATTTGAATTATTTGTTAAACTCACAAGCTAGTTGGTTGTTTAAACAAAATGTGGAAACTAAGCATATCTAGATCAGCAATGAAAGATCTACGTTCTGTTTCACATTTTTTTGTAAAAAAGTCTACAATTATGTGTCCTAATGATTTGGTAAAATACGAAAAGTTATTTTCCTTGAAGTTCAATCAGTATCTTAGGAGTAAGCGTAATATTCATACTTAAACTAATGTTTTTTTTAAAAAGTTATTGAAGCTTGGAATTTCAAGTAGATTTCACTGCTCATATGAATACTTTTCATTTGAAAGCGTTTTCATCAGCGTAGGCAGAAAGAAGAGTTCCTCCGCAGATCAGATTGACTCTTTCAAAATGGAGAATCTATAAAATATCCCAACCGAATTCGGAGCAAGTCACTATCGAAGACGTTCAATAATAAAAAATGGCCTTAAAATAATGAAACAGATACAAAATTGATGTATTTGAAATACATTGATTAAAATAGAAATTTTCATTAATTTCATTTCATGATTTCGATTCAAAATAAAATTCACTACA
>CAJNOP010000065.1:180026-208544 GCA_905250075.1 Rotaria sp. Silwood1 | reverse complement strand
TCATTAATTTCATTTCATGATTTCGATTCAAAATAAAATTCACTACACTTTCTTAATTAATTTTTCACTTTTCATCCAAGAATAAAGAAAAACATCATTTTCTTTGTCAGTTTCGTCATTAGAAAAGCCATTTTTTTCCACGTTTTTGATATAAAATTCATGGAACTCATCAAAGTTTTTTAATATTTTCACTCCATGGGTATCATGTTTTTCACATTTATCAGAAGAGCAGACTACTTATCTATTACAAATTTTTGTAAGTCAAAAGCCGAACAATGAAGTATTTCTTAATCTAAATTTCTTAATCAATTCATTCTGTAAAAATTAATTTTTTTAGAATCTACATCATCTATGACCATTGATCTATCGCCACCAGCATCTTCACTTCGTCGTATACCGTATCCAAGTGTAAGAAAACGAAATCAAATTCATCACCGGTCAGTTCTTCATCAACAAGCACATCGTCGACACAAAATTTCAAATGATAATGATATAGAATCATCAAAATCTAATGATGATAATACAATAAAACGTACAACTGATTCACCTATTGACGATTCATTAGTATTTAGTAGTGGAAATGAAAGTGATTATGATAATAATCAATGTACGACTGTTAAAATACCGGTGAACGATCATCTGAATTCTGATGAATTAACATGTACAGATAATGAAACTCATATAGAAAATTCTAATGTTAACAACAATCAACGGTCAGATATAATTAGAATAACATCAAAGGATACACCTCACAGAGCTAATAAAATAATGACAATTAATGCTACAGCAACATTAGAGGATAGTGAACCGACAAGTTTTCAAGCATATCGCAAAGATTCACTAATAACTCGACGATTACTTGATATTCGAAGTCATTTATTATTGAATACAACACTTGATGCAACGTAAGTCTTTTTCAATCGAAATGATTATTTCTAATGTTTTCCTTTCTCTTTAGAGAAGTATAGCAATTGAATGATGTATACAATTCTTTTCCTTTTTCTTTTGTCTCTCTTTCTCTCTATTTTTTTTCATTGTAAAAACTTTTTTGCTTGTGTGTGACAAACAAATAAAACAGAACAGATTCTTTTGTATTAAAATTTTTCGATAATATTTAAGTATCAACATGCAAAATTCCAATACGCAAAATTAATTCATGTCAAATTATGTGCTTGAATAAGAACATAGAATAATTTAGTACCTCACACAACACTTTTCACTTTGTATTTATGAATTGTCAGCTGTCAAACGTTGATTTTTTAATGATGTTAACTTGCATTGAATAGAGATTAGTCTATAAATGAATTTATACTTAAATACTAATAACTAATCAATAAAGATTATTGAGTTTTGTTTTTCATGCTATAAAAAGGCAGAAATGAACTATCATGAAAACAAAATGTCGTCTACTGCTATACTAATTGATGAAGGCGTTAAAAACAGAAATTAAATTTGCTAACTACATTTATTGTTCTTTTCCTACAAGAATAAATTGATGGGTTAAGGCGTTTTTATATGGATATAATTCGGCGTATCGTGAATATAGCAATCTTCTCACAAATGTCTTTTTACAATTTTGAATTATTTTCCAAAATATCTGATTTTATCATGATATACCTGCTGTTCAGAAATTGGAAAACAAATGAAATTTAGTATTTTAGGTACATAGATTGGAAGTGTATGTGTCACTGTATGTAATCCTTCCCGATGATGTTACACATGACAAAGTTTCAAGTCTTCTATATACAAAATTCAGTGTTTGAAACTTTCAAAATGCAATTGTATATATGTTAGTTTTTGTAACTACCTGGATGAAATTGAGTGTAAAAGTGTTTCTAGTGCTTCATAATAGCATGTTTTGTAGTTTCTTCACAGTTACTTCAAGTATGGCTGATTTTTTATTTATTTTTTTTGATGATGTGTGCAACTACTTATTTCTATCTTGCATTATTTTTTCACCAAGGATATGTTGAAATGTTGATAAGGGAAATAAAGTCATATATTTTATTCTACTTTTTATATGTTTGTGTTACTAAACACAATGACGATAGCCAGATGTAATTCAATTTCATCAATCTTTCTCTTTATGATTCATCTATATGAAAATAATGTTAAAATAATTAGAGTTTTTTCTTCATCAACAAGTGAATTATTGATTTAAAAAATAAATAAGAATGATTATTTGAATTCTACTAAACTTATCGATTGAATTGTTTTTCTATTCAAACTGAAATACAACGAATAAAGATTTCTAATTAAGTAAACTTATAATTTTATTTTCATAGAATATTATTTACTTAATAGTTGTCTAGTTATGAAGTTAATATACATTTATAAAATTATCTTTTTTTACAGTTATGATAAATATAATGAAATTTTCTTTTCTTTTCTTTAAAATACTCTGGAGAAAATAGCGTTTTCTTTCCTCATGATATAGCAAAATGAATAGTTCTTTGTTTATTATAAATAGTCATGTATATAAAGAAATGTTGATTTCATTCATAAGAGTCTCTCGATTAAGTGTTTATCGATGAGTATAATAAAACAAAGTTTTATTCTTTGTTGCATTGTTCTATGCTATATAATATCTCGAAGTAAGTATTAATTTCAAAATGTTATATTCAACATTTTTTTTTACTTGAAAATAAATTCATTAAGGTAATGCACTTCAATGTAAAACATGTGAACAAACAGATTCATCCTGTTTATTTGAACAAGATACTAAAATACGTCATTGTGAGAATGAGGATGATGTTTGTTATTCATGGTATTACCGCGATGGTAAAGAGTTTTTATTATTTCCTTAAGATTTAAACCATTTATTTTCGATCAATAGGAGATGAAATGGGAGTACGACGCGACTGTATATCGATTAATTCTTCTGAATATCATTTAATCAAGGACATAATTGGTACTAAAGACAGTAGTTGTCTTAAACGTATACATGGACTTGATTGTTTTACATTTTGTTCGACCGATTTGTGCAATTAAACAGATATTCATATGAATAGATACCTATATATATTCTATACTACATTATTTTTCCTGTCATACTGAATAAATACACTATTGATTAAAGAGACATTTCGTGTTTTTTTTTTTGTTAGGCAATCAGTTTGAAAAGTGAAAGGAAAGAAGAATAATGGTGTGCACATGTGCGTTGTTACTATCAGTACGACATACACCTATACGTCGTGCCTCAACTTTAGCTGAAGTTATAAAAAAACGTCTAAATCTTGAGCTTGATTCTATTCGACAAGCAGGTACTTGGAAATCCGAACGAATTATATCAACAAGTCAAAGTTCACATATCAAAATAGAAAATTCTAAACATGATCTTTTAAATTTTTGTGCTAATAATTATTTGGGTTTGGTTAATAATTCTGAAATTATTAATGCAGCGAAAAAAGCACTTGATGATTATGGTGCTGGTCTTAGTTCAGTACGATTTATCTGTGGTACACAAACAAAACATAAACAACGTTAGTATACTTTATTATTTAATAAATGATGCATAAAGAAAAAGAAATATATATTTATATACTTAGTTGAACAACGTATTGCAAAATTTCATCAAAGAGAAGATACTATACTTTATATATCTTGCTTTGATGCTAATGCTGAAATATTTGAAACATTACTCAAAGAACAAGATTACATCATTAGTGTAAGTAATTGATACATTGTTATTATCGATATTAAAAAATTTGTTATATGAATCTTAATCCTTGTGGAACAGAAGATGTTGAATATAAAGATATTGCTTATGTTATAACAAGTGTGGAAATAGATCGAAGGATGAGCTTTTACATCATCAAAGTCAATCTTATAGAATATGAGAAACGTTTCAAAAAAAAAATATATCTATCTCATTTAGGATGAATTAAATCATGCATCAATTATTGATGGTATTCGTTTATGTAAAGCTAAACGTTTACGTTATAAACACAAAGACATGTTCGATCTTGAATTAAAATTAAAAGAAAGTTTTAATGAAAATAATGATAATATTATTTGATTAATTCCTACTGATGGTGTTTTTTCAATGGATGGAACAATCGCTCCATTATCAGATATAAAACATTTAGCAGATAAATATAAAGCATTAATTTTCGTTGATGATTGTCATGGAACTGGGTAAAAAAAATTTGATTTGTTTATGTTTAGTTTTTTGATTGAAATAAACTTTTATTTTGAAGATTTCTTGGACGAACAGGTCGAGGAACAGAAGAACATTTTAATATGATTGGAACAATTGATATTATTAATTCAACATTAGGTAAAGCACTTGGTGGAGCTGCTGGTGGATATACAACTGGTTCAAAAGCTCTTATTAATTTATTACGACAACGTTCACGAACATTTTTATTTCCTAATACACTTCCTCCGTTCGTTAAATTTCGAAATTTTATATTCCAAAATGCTCTTTTTAAAATTTTTTTAGTCCAATTGTAGCTAGTGGTATGAAAGCAATTGATTTAATTGAAAATAATCCAAATTTACCAGAACGTGTACTTGAAAATGCAACAACTTGGTTTTATAGTATTAATTTCATAAATTTCTAGTTTTGTTTCGTAAATGTATGTTTAAATTTAGCTCTTAGGTGATAATCATCCAATATGTCCAGTTATGTTAGGTGATGCACGATTAGCAAGTCAATTTGCTGATGAAATGTTAAAACGGGGAATTTATGTCATTGGTTTTAGTTATCTAGTTGTATGTTTTATAATAAAAATTTTCATTTTATTGTAATATGAAAATCTTTCATTTTATACAGGTACCAAAAGATCGCGCACGTATTCGAGTACAAGTATCAGCAGCTCATTCCAAAGCTGATCTTAAACGATTTATTGAAGCTTTTGCTGAAGTTGGAAGACAATTTCATGTGACAAAATGATCATTTTTAAAAATAATATTCCAAAACAAAATATTCGATGCCATGAATTTAGATGATGTCTTTTTTTTTCGTGAATTAGGCTTGACAATAAAGCGTTATTACAATCAGAACTAATTTGTGTAAAAAAAGAATTTTACTGTCGCCGACAAAATTTCGAGAATTTTTCGACACAGAAGACTTGTTAAAAAATGAATAACTACGACTTTATAAGAACGTACGATAACAACTGAATCAATTGCTTTCAAAGATAAAACTTCCTTCTTTGAAAAAAGTGAATATTTGTTAAAAAACTCAAAATTGAGATGAATACAGAAGAAGATACTTCGTTTTCAATTACTTATTTTGTTTAGAAAAAATGGTTAATAGTTTTTGTTTTTTTGATCGTACGTTCCCGAACTCTTGAAGGAGCTTCATTGTAGCTAATTGCTTTTATTTTAACAAAGCATGTGAAAATGTGGAGCTCGTTTTTTTTCTTGAATTAAGTCCTTTTATGATTGCATAGAGAAGCATCTCTATAAATAGATGACTATTTCTGCCAGAGTCTTGCAAGGTCTTATACTTATTACACATTTTCTTTGCATAAAAAATAAAAATTAAAAAAGAAGGACTCTACCAGGCACTACATACTGACATCCCATGTAAAAAAAAAATAATCAAAAAATCGATTTTAATCATACACCTTTAATCAATAGTTTAAGCAGTAATAATCAAAACAAAATCAGATGATAATCGATTATTTCAAATATGATGATTATAATCGATTTGATAAATTTAGAAAATGGTTTATAATCAACATATTTGAAATAATCGATTATCATCTGATTTTGTTTTGATTATTACTGCTTAAACTATTGATTAAAGGTGTATGATTAAAATCGATTTTTAATCGATTTTTTGATTATTAAAATTGATTTTTTTACATATTTTTTTTACATGGGATGCTCTCTGGAATAGAAAAACACAATTAAATCTATAGAATGAAAGCCTACAGAGGATTTTAGGTTGTCAAATGAGTTTTTTTTGACGTTTGATTATTGAGTACCTCTCAAAAACGACATGACATAACTGAAGAAGAACAGATTTTAGAACTAGTTTTGCAATATCAGTTTTTAAAGAGAAAAGAAATTGATAATAACGTTTTATCTATAGTGGATTGTTTTTCATTTCAAAGATCATGAACATGAAAAAGAGTGTTTAACTTCGTTTATGATGTCATACGTCTTTTGTGTCCAGTTAAATATTTTGAGTAAAATTACAATGAATGAAATACATTCTTATAAAATTTAGACAAACATATCGAAATATAAGATAGAAAATTATCATCGTTAAATAGAACGAATTGTTCAGATGAATTTTATAAAGTACTGTTATATAGAATATATTTTAAAATTGAGACAAAAAAGAAGAAATCATTGTATAAGACAAAGAGCAAATATTGAAATCAATTGAAAAGAATTGGACTTGATTAAAAGCAAAATTCCGTGACTTATTTTTAAAAACTTTCGATTAATTGATATGTTGATAAGAATTTAATTAAATTGTTTTCCTCGGTAATCATTGAGTATCATGTCTTTTAATTAATTTTGAATGAAATTTCTAATTATCGACGGTTAGATAATTATTTATATAAGATGTCTAATTGATTCAGAAGGATTGTATTAGAAAATAATAGAATTATTGATGATTCTGTCTTGAAACTATCGTCATCCGATTCGACTGAACTTCTTCATTTATTTATTTTTGTTTCCTGAGATCATCCATAAATTTTTGTTTTTATTTTTCTATGTTAGTTCCTATAAATGAGATATGTTCAATAAAGAATGTTCTCGAATGATCATAACTTTATAGATATTATTGTCTCTTTGTTTTCTTCCTATGAGTTTTTTAAGTCATCTATTCTTTTAATAATCAAACGATAAATTTATTATGAAAAAATATATCAATTTTATTTCTCTTCCTTTATATCTCTTTTATATTTTTGATAAATTTATAGTATGTTACAATAGAAGTTAAGCCAAGCTTAAAGAAAGTAATGGAGAGTATTTTTGTTGGGTAAACTTTTTTCAAATATTTATACATATATATATATATTTCTATTTATAAAGAAAAACTGTTCTTGAATAGATATTTCTGATAAAGTATAGAAATATAACTATAAAACTAAAAGTATAATAATCTTAGGATAAGATAATGTAGTGTGATTCATTTATGTTTGCACGTAGGTGAAGTTAGCACCGTATTCGAGTAAAACTATCCCATATTCGTCCAGAAACATGTTCCAATGGTGTTCCAAGTACAACTTGACGAGCTCTATCTAATGGTATACTCAGATTGACCATAGCCCAAACCAGAAGTCCAAACAGGTCACCTTTTTCAAGGCCTGGCCTGCCTGTGACAGGCTTACACACCTCCTAGCCTACCTGTACCTGTTCTCTGATTTCCTCGGCCTGGTCTGCCTGCCTCTCTAGGCCTGTGTATTTTTTTCATCTCAATATCATGATAAAAATACCATAGAAAGAAATAATAATTTTCGTAAAAAATTGTATTAGTCACTGAATTCAATCTACATCACTACATTGAAAAGTTTCTAATTGAAAAGACCATGAGAATTGTCAGCTTTTCAATTAAACGAAGGTATCATGCTTCTTTATTATTGTGAGCATGTGAAACTAATGGTAGAACAAAGACTGTTCATTTCCAAAAGTACTTCTAGTTAGCCGAAGTATAAAAAAGCATAGTTTTCAGTTCACTTACAAAATGTTTTCTCTAAATAACGATCGATTTCTAGTCAAAATCGCTCGGCAAAGATTGGCATCGTTCTGAATAAGCAAGTAACTTCATTAAAGAGACAGCTATAATGCCTACCTGTAAAAAATGAGGACACATTTTCATGTAAAAAAAAAAATTCATGTAAAAGTTAGAAAAGATCCATTTTAAATGACTAAAATCATTATTCTCTTTTAGTGGTTTTCAATTGGTAGCGAATCGATTACAATAAAAAAAAATCAAAGTCAATTCATTATCGATTCCTAATTGATTAAAAGGGTGCGGGTGTCGGTGTGGGTATGAGTGGGGTGTGAGGTATGAATTTCGTTACGGTTGAACTGAATATCCACACTCACATCCACACCCACACCCAATTCGGTACATAAATCTGCGATCAATGTAATCCTAATCACATCGATTTTAGGTTCTAGGCCGCATTCTTGTCTTGTCAATAATAAAAATACCGTACCTTGTAGTATAAATGACCCTTGTCTAGAAGAATCATTATCTAATAAAACTCAGACTAGCATTGACACTCATCAAGTTGTGCCGGTCTTTCCTTCGGCAACTTTCTCATCCTGCAAGCATTTCTCTTCAACAGTCATCATTGAACTTCGTCATCGACTCACTATCAAAAGATGACGATGCAAAGTTGAATGCGATTCACTCTGTCCACCCTGCAGCTCGTCCATGACATATAATATTCCGCTCTTCACCGTATCAACTTCCACATGGTCATGTTCGTCGACGACTCATACCGAAAACAACAGCGGCTATTTCACGTAATAATCTCATTACAATCTCACTAGAGATTCCCGGAGCGCTACGAGACAAAAGTGATGCGTCTGGTATTCCAAGACAAATGACATAAGTAGGTTGCTATTGGTTTTGGATGAACAATGTTTTCATGGGCTTTTTTACTTTATCGAGAGCTGATTGTAGAAAGAAGCAGAAAATGATAAAAGCGAAAAATTGCTGATCTCAATCAAACAATTGAAAAACTCGTGTGAGTGTGGCCCATCCAATCCTACACCTATTCACATCCATCCTATATCCATACTCTAAATTCTTTTTCATATATATGTGCTTGACATTTCGTTCTTTTAGACAAAAAGTGAACTAGTTGCCACACAATTGCATGGCAAGCTTATATCAAAAACAAAATTCGTGTAGAACTTTTACTCCATGTATTAATATTTATCAATCACAAAGCATGACAACATTCTTAGCACATTGTTATGTATTATCATAGTCTTACAGAAATTCAATAAATTCGAATGATTGGTTATTTTACAAGTTGTAGTTTATATTTTTTTGACTGCCCTTTCATATAGACATTATACAATCAGATGGATGTCAGACATATTTTCACTAATGCTTTTTGTTTCTGTTTCTTTTTACTGGAATTTGCTTTTTTGTTTTGGCTTATTTATTAAATATTTTTTCATGTTAAATACATATCGACAAGGACTTCTATTAATTATTACGAATAAAAGAAAAGAAAACTATTGCGTTTTCATACGAATAATCAAACTCATCTAAATAAAATTGAAGCAAATGATTTACAAAATTAGAGAGAACATATAAATTCATATAAAAAATGAAAAAACCTTTATATTTATGCATTCTCAATTGTATTTTAATTATAGTGGTTTCGTTTAAACATATATATAAACGTCAATAAATACATAATTATAAACTTTGTAGCATTATCATGCATCTTAAAGCTATAGATAATCATACTTTTTGTATGGTTGAATACTTATTATCATCTATTGCTAAATTTTCTTCATAGGCTTTATCTAAGGTATGAGTCTATGCATGGGTCTAAGCGTAGGCCTAAGCATGGGTGTCAGTCATTCTTCATCTACGTCCAGATTCATACAACCTCACCCACCCACCCACATCTACAACCCTGTTTGAATGCAGAAAACAATGATGTTCACTGCTATCAGACGGGCATTGGTCGCCAAAGCATGATTTATTTCGTCAATAGGTACAATAGAATGACAATAATAAGATCAGCTAAGAGTTCATCAAGTGATCACTAGCCATCAAGATTGTTGCAGCAGCAAATGACAACCCAAGCATGGATAACACCAGGAACCTTGTAAAATAGAATGAATAAACATGATCATAATCTGCACTGGCAAGATAATAAAATACTCACAATGCCAAGTATTGTAAGTAGAATATTGAGGAGTACAGTACCACTACATACTTTGTCTCGTGCAATCCATACAGCAACAGGTGGTAGAATTAAGGCAATAAAGCAGAGAAGTAAAGTTGTGCATGCACCCGCCATCGACTTCGTCCTTTGATGTAGATAAAGAAAGTGATACCTTGTATTCTTTCTTTTATACACTAGTCTCATTTCATTTTGTTAGTTTTTCTTCTTCTTGTTCTTTTAGACCTATGAAAAAGCAACATTGGTGAAAGGGAAAAAGGAACGAAACTGCGAGCCAATTCTTTCTGTTGAGTCTTTTATCTAGAAAGTATATTAGAAGAAAAATCTCATCATGAGTGAAATAGATGCAAATGTGACTAAAACACATCAAAATTCTGCTTCGTGTTTTTTTTATTTGCGTTCTTAATAGTTATATACTTTTTTTTAACTCTATGATAACTTATCTTTTATAAACGAACATATTAATAATAAGGCTGTCTTTTTGTAGCACTTTTCGAGGCTAGCTTGTCCCCAGCTCGATACTGACAAGTGGAATTTGTAGAGAGTTTCTCGACATGGCTCGAGTGAATCTGTTCATACTTTTTATTATGAAACATAATTGAAAATAAGTGTTAAAGTTAAGAATGAAAAAAGTTAATCTGCAACTATCCTACAAATCATGAGAGACTGTGACTAATAATGCACAAAAAGTCTCTAGAAAATAAACATCTGCATTTACATCGGAAATAGCTCTATGGTGTTTCACATTTTTATTCCACAAGATTTCAATGAAAGTTTTTTGTTTCAGAGTTCGACTATTCTTTCTATTCTTTTGATTACCATTATCGAGAACTTTTTGCATTGTACAGATGTATATTGAAAGACTTTAGATCCTTGAAAGACAAATGTAATACTATCAAGAAAGAGTTTCAAGATAACAGATCTGATGCAAGCTGTACAGCAGAGATGTCCATCGCGGCTGAAAATCTGCCGCTGCCGCGCCGCGGCCTTAGAAAAAAAAAGCTGCCGCACCGCAGCCGCGCCGCGACGGTTTATAAAAAAATGTTGCCGCGGCGCTGCCGCGCCGCGATGGCTTATAAAAAAAACTTGCCGCGCCGCTGCCGCGATGAATTATAAAATAAATGTGCCGCCGCCGCGGCGGTTTACAAAAAAGTGTTTCTGATTTCACTGCTGCGACTATATTTGACCAGAGATATTGGTACTAGACCATCAGATTCATTCAGTCTCGGGGTGTTTCATTTGTAAACCCTGAAATTCTATTAAATTCATGCAGTTTTTCAATGTTCCCCAAAAAAATCCTGCCGCTGCCGCGATGGTCTTTTAAAAAACCTGCCGCTACCGCGCCGCTGCCGCGATGATTTTTTAAAAATCTATCGCTACCGCGCCGCTGCCGCGGTGATTTTTTAAAAAACCTGCCGCTGCCGCTGCCGCCACAGGCCATCGCGGCAGCGGCAGCGGCGCGGCAGCGCCGCGATGGACATCTCTGCTGTACAGTGGCAATTCGGAATACTTTTGTCAACATGAAGAAAATTGTTGGAATCATCATGATAGAAGCTTAAATAGCTTTCAACGTGAGTGTGGGTGTGGGGCACAATGGATAGCCAGGCAATAAAATCGATTTTCCTTTGTTATTGGATAGAAAATGTCATCATATATCTTTAGTGGATGTGCAAAGACGAGCGTTTAAAGTCTTGCTGAGATGTAGTATCTAAAATGTAACCTTCTGTCAAAATTTCTTGACAATTTTGATACAGTGATCACTTATGTTTCTAGTCCATCAAATGTCGAATAGATAAATAAACAGCAGATGGACACTAACTTCAGATATCATGTTGACTATTTGAGAGTGTGGATGTAGCCGTGAGAAGAGACACGCGGGTGTGGGTGTGGGTGTGGGTGTGGGTGTGGTGGGTGTGGGTGGGGTGTGGGTGGGTGTGGGTGTGTAGGTGTGGGTGTGGAGTGTGGGTGTGGATGTGGATGTGGGTGCCTAATGAATAATGCACCAACATCCTTTGAAAAGAATGCATTTTTATAAAGCGAAGACAAATGTTCATTGTTTGGTGGCGTTCATCAGAAAGGCAGACTATCGAGCTGATTTTACTTCACTCACACCAATGAATTTTTCTAGATTTTGCGAAAATACCAAACGAAACTACGTAGTGAGAAGTTTTGCAATGAATTCAGCTTCATCATTGTCTTAATCTAGTTCTTTATTTAAAACTTTAGCTTCGAGAGAAAACAATCAGTTGATTACTACTGATTTCGATCTTCGATAAAATATACATGCTGAGACCATCAATAACGTAATTATCAGCATTTTGAAATGTTTGATAACAGTTCGATTGAACGGAAACAACCATGAATATAAATGACCGTAAATCAAATGACATGTTTCAATTAAATTATTTATATCACCGTTCATTTCAAAAGCCACATGTTGAGCGCGTGCTTCGAATACAATAGATTCGAGATCACTTTTTTGAACAAGTCGATCATTCGTATTTGTATAGATCAACTGTGAGAGTTGAACATCAAAAAGGATACTATCGCTAAGAAATTCTTTAACAAACTTTTCCATTCGACCATGTCGGGGGCCATAGAGTAACAATGCATCGTTTACATTGGTTAAATCGATAGTAACCACAAGTTTATATTGAAATAGAATATCATAGACAGTAAATGAAATATGTTTTTTAGAATTATTTACCGAGAAATCATGAATAATCGATAGTAGATATGTATTAAATCGATAGAATTGATGATTATATTCGAAAACAATAAGAAATCCGGGTAATTCAAGTCCAAAATACCATGGAACAGATGCAAATGAAAAGAAAAGACTAGCCGATGTTGCATTCACCCATTGATTCGTTTGACCCCATATCCATGCTGACGGAAATGAACTTCCCCAATCTTTTTCTGTATAACCCACACCCGAAACATTCTTCTGTTCATCGTCTCCAATCTTAATCGATCCATGAATATCATGTCTCATACTGAGCACATGATGATAACATTGCAGTATAGGTATCCACGAGAGTGGGCCCATTGTACCAGGCGCTATCCATGATAAATCTGGCAGTGGTACATGTGAGGTTAAGGTTAGATTGAGTTTCAATCGTTCCGTTGCATCATCTTCATCTTTCGGTTCAGCATCAACAATTACTGTTTGCGATGAGAAAATATTCTGCTTTCCATCATGATCAATCATGACACGAAATTCATTCGAAGATGATGCTGAAGAAAAGTTTTCAAATGGAAATCGAAAATAATGCGAAGTATTATCATAAGCAGCTAAAAGAAATGCATGTCGGTTATCATCATTCATACAGACACCAGGTATAATTGCAATTGTCTTATTTGAATTTTCCTTAAATACCAATTTGTAATACCATCCTTCGAAGAAAATCCCTTGAGCTATATCATGACCTAGATATTTCACATGAAATATTTTTCTATTGAAAAAACAAACAATTCATACCATGATAACGGTCAGGATGGAACACGAGTTGAGTTGATTTCCGAAAAAGAATGATAAAACAGAAGAAAGCACTACATGCCCATATAAGAATTGTGCGTCGTACATCTAACATTTGCTTCGTTTTTATGACAAAGTAAAATTGAAGAACGAGAAAAATGTGTGACATATCAGATGAATACGTTAGAATCACTGTTTGTTTAAGGACTCATACTTGCTATTATCTTTTTTCGACATGAATCAAGATAACTTTCACCCTGAGTCAAACATAATTTTGTCAATCATGGCAAAGTTTTCTATCAGATCCTGGGGTGAGTGTGGATGTGCGTGTGGGTGTGGATGTCAGAAGAGACACGCACACCCCACACCCCACACCCCACACCCCACATCCACACTCACACCCACACCCACACCCACACCCACACCCACACCCACACCCACACCCACACCCACACCCACCCACACCCACACCCCACCCATACCCACACGCACACCCACAGCCCTAATGATATTAAATAGGTTCACATGCAAGTATATATTTACTCTAAAGAGATGAGTTGTTGACATTTCTACATGACTCATTATCTATACAGGCGCCTTCTTGTAACTCAAGTAGAAAAACATGACTTTTGCCTATTATCATATTAGCACCAGACGAGAAACGTTGTTGGAAGAAAAAGATTCCTGTTATAACAAGAGGTGTAAGCTGTATAACTGATGCCACCGCGACCATTTTTTCGAGAAAGGGTATGGATGTGAGGTAAATATCGTTACCATTTATGTTACGAGCCGTATTGATATGGGTGTCGGTGCGAGTAAGGGAGGGCTAATAGTAGCATACCCACACCCTTCTTGTTCGAAAGGTACTTGAGCACCCTCTAGAAGTTTAACAAATTTTTCACCAGTGATGATTAGGCTAGAGGGTAATAGAAGCATGCTAGCGTCAGTAATGGAAAGTTTTCATTGTTATTAGTTGAAAAGACCAGAAAACAACTAAGCCTTCAGCATGTGAAAAAGTTTTCAAAAGTACAGAAATAAATGATATTTTAGTCTTAAGGTGTCAAGTAGAATTAGAATATTTTTTGCTGTAGGATAAGGAGCGATTATAAAATCATAATTGATGGGAATGGTCTCTAATCTTTAGTTTGACTAACATTCTAGAAAATCTCCAAGTCTAAAGGCTTAATTATTACAAAAGGACTGCGGGCGTAGCCGCCTTCCGCGGCAATATTTTATAGAAAGTTTCATAACTGATATTTAATGAGGTTAATATTTCAATGAAGAGAAAAGACATAATGGAATCTATGTGTCTGCAAAAAAAAAAATATCCCACTGGGAAGTATAGTGTCGCTTGCATAACCATAAGCGATGATCGAAAACTTACTCTTAGATCAAGAAAAATCAGTTCATCGCAGTGCTAAAAAGCATCGTTTGAATTAATAGTTCGGAGAGTGAATGCTTCCGGTACCAAAAGCGCTGAGACTTTTAAAGAATTTTTCCGAAAGATATTTTTCTTTGAAAATACGGTATAAAATTGATGTCTTATTTAATGTGCAAAAGCCTCCTGATGGAAAGATTTTTCTCGCACTATAAATAGCAAGGAAATAACACTAATTACGCTAAAAAATGTGAATGCTTCTTTAATGTTAATAGATCAGAACTCATCTTCCACCTCCTTCTTCTTATTCACCTCTTCCATAGCACATTTCTATATGAACTTCTCAAGATTTTAATGTATTCTTTATACAGGGTGATTCAAAACCTTTACGCCCCCCAGGTTCGACCTAAGGTAAAATGATTTCAATAAGTATTTTATACCAAATCGAAGCCAGTAAAAAACTGCGTTTATTGGTACTAAATGATAAAGGTTATGAAGACCTTTTAATGTCGAGCTTCCGAGATTTTCAGAAATTTGCTACCTATTTTGGTGTAAAAAAATAAGGTGCCAGTAATTCAAAATTGAAATAAAACATTTTTCTTAGATATTTTTACATGATTCGCTAGAGCTCGACGAGCTCTACAAAACTATATATTTCAAAAATACTTTGAGCCATCTTTTTTCAGGTAAAAAGTCCAAAAACTGCTTGGAAAATCACGAAAAATCTTTGAAAACTTCACTTTTTTCATATGGAAGAAAACACTCAATTTTTCAATAAAATTAAGTTTTATTCATTATTTTTGCTGTCTCAGACGTTTTGAAATGTATTTATTCGATGCAGTTTTTCACGCGGCATGGAATGAGCACATTTCAAAATGTCTCAGCTAACATAATTGATGAAAAAAACCTAATGTTATTGGAAAATTGGGTGTTTTTTCATACGAAAAAAAAAAGATGAATTTTTTTATATTTTTAAGGATTTTCCGAGTAGTTTTTTGAATCTTTTATCATAAAAAGATGACTCAAAGTATTTTTGAAATATATAGTTTTTTAGAGCTCGTCGAGCTCTAGCGAATCATGTAAAAATATCTAAGAAAATGTTTTATTTCATTTTTGAATTACTGGCACCTTATTTTTTTACACCAAAATAGGTAGTAAATTTCTGAAAATCTCGGAAGCTCGACATTAAAAGGTCTTCATAACCTTTATCATTTAGTACCAATAAACGCAGTTTTTTACTGGCTTCAATTTGGTATAAAATACTTATTGAAATCATTTTACCTTAAGGTCGAACCTGGGGGGCGCATAGGTTTTGAATCACCCTGTAGGATAACATACATTGAACTGTATTCGGCACACACAAGAAACGCTGAACGAGATATATTACTACTTTAAACACACTCTTTCAGACGAAAGATTTTTAGGTGATTCTTCCCGAGTTTCGATAGTTCGATTATCAGCTGGTCTTTGTCAATCTCTCGAAATATGGCCTGGGAGCTGCGCCAGGGTGTGGATGTGGATATGAATCAATACAAGATCAGCGCCCACACACCCACACTTACACTCAGTTTAACGACTTGTAATATGTAGAGAACGCTAAACAACAATAGTGCTTCTTTTCTTTGTAATTACTGCAATTTATAGAGTTCACTAGACATTGAGTTTCACTATTTCAATTTAATGAGCTGTAATTGGGAGAGTGCGCTAAGATTTAGTAGTCCGTTTTTTATTCTTAATTGGCTGCGATTTGTAGAGTTCGTCAGACATAATTGTTACTATGAGTGTTATCAGCTGTTTTTCATTTCAAACAAATCATTTAATTATGATTGTAAAATGGAATCAAATATTGAATGGAGATAAATGATTGAGGTGAAAAAATATCTATACACAAAACTCAAACATACAGAAAATGATATGCGAAAAAGATTGTTTAGAAATAGAGATCTTAATGAGCGTCTTCTCTTGACAAACACAGCTCAATCCGTCCGCACTACATTCTGAATAAATATCAAGTTATCACAACGAATTATGATACAATCTCCTTAAAAATTCGCTTTGTGTTTAACGAAAATCTTTCTTAGTTCAGCCCGAATCGACGACTCTTACTCGTACATTATGAGAGTTAGTTTATCAATAACAAAGGAAAAAAACTAACTAATACATTTTGTTTTTGACTTCCATTAGAATTCTTCACAGCTAGGTTCCAAAATACATTTTAATTCAACCAAAACCTAACGTCCTCTACAAATTGCAGCATGCCTGGTAAAACACATCACTTTTTATTAAAACCTTTGAAAACCCTTTACTGTCAGTATTCGTTCGGAATAATCAAATTTTTAAAAGTTAAATAGAAATTTTAATTGTTTTACAAAAAAATAATAATATAATAAAATTTAAATCAAACAAAATCTTAAGAATTTTAATTTACTTATCTTAATGCAATGTCTATATTGTTAACATACATAAAAGTATATGCAGCTTATCTCAACGTCTACTGTGTCGAAAGTAAACTAGTAGTGCATTTCTAACTTTCAATTGGTCAGTATTGCTGCTTATTCTGACGAATAAGTCATGAGTACAAAAACAAAAACGTATAAAAGAGAGAAAGAAAGAAAGAAATTGTATATATATATATGCATATGTATCTCATGATTTATAATCATATTCGATCCTCGCATATACAGGTAAGATATAGTAATAAACACGTGACTGGATAGTGAAACGAACAAATATATAAAAATTGCACGTTATTCTCTTGTCTCTTTATTTAACGTGCGAGCTCTTGTTCTAGAAAATGTAGATGTGAAAAATGGCTAAATTAACTATTTTTCATTCGTTTTGTCACTGAATCTCGCTGCACGTATTCCTTAATCAGATAGCACATAAGTTACGCTTCTGATATGAAATGCGTATTCATCATTGTCGATAGCAGACTAACGAAGTCATCCGATGTTCATGGTATCTGTTCGATTTGTTGTAACAAAACAAAGAAGAAGCGAAAGATAATCGTGTGCACAATTAGACAGAATATTATGGAAGCTAGAATCTCAATTTGATCTCATAGGAAAACTTGTAATATTCGTTTTCTGTGTATGAGTTTTTTCTGTCTCGCAGCATCACAATTGTTCGTTTCACTGCTTTGCATCCTAATAGTCTTTAAAGTATGAATCATCATCACCTATTAACGTATATTATTTTTATTCTCGTTGCAATAAAGAAACTATAATTACTTGATTTTTCTCTTGTTTTGCTCTTCCTTCTGACAAGTGAGGCGATATTATTTCTACTCCCTCACTGTTTTCTATTTTTGTCCATCGTTATACCTGCAGTAACATCGTCTGATGTTCGTTTTCGCTGTCTCTCATTTTTTTTTCTTATATATGTGTGAGTACAAAAAGCATTGATCTTCTTCTCTTTTTTTATCCTTATGGCTGTCTGCGTAGTAGACTTTTTTCTCACTGTACGTAGATCATTAATCTTCTCGATTTGTTCTTTTTGTTCGTCATACACATGTCTGCATTAACATCCATAGACAAACTGCTTACCTGCTCATTTTATTTCTCCCATGAGCACAACCTATTAATACTCGTATAAAAACAGCAGGTTGTACTCTAAAAAAAGGGTACAGTACTGAACCTTAAAAGTTTCGTATTTATGTATGGAATTTTCTTAGATTTTGTAAAGTAAAGATAGCATTGCACTTTTCCTGCAAAACCTGTTTTTCAATTCAGAAAAATTCAATGCATTTACTTGCTTTCATACTAAACCATTTTCAGGTTCAGAACAATATAAAAGAGTTTCGCACTTTTCACACTCAAACCATCGTTGCTCTCTAAGATAAAAAATGGTTTCGTATCTTGTGACGATTTTTGAATAAGAGAGTATTGGCGCAGATGTAATAAGACTTTATTTTACTTCTTTCTATCATCAATTGTATGGTTAGCATGCAGAACACTCACTTATATTCGCTTCTAGGAGAGACTAATACGGAGAGGTATTACATAGAGAGAGGAACCATAAGAAAAAAATACAATGATCTGTTTGAATTCAGTCTGAATATAAATTTTAAAAAAAGCGTTTCGATTCCAAACTGAAATAGGGGACTAGGAGGCCATTCCCATCTGTCTATCCTATATGAGGAGGGAGCTTAAGGTCTCTTATACTGAATTCATTTATAGATTTATACCTCTCTATTTCATAAAGGATGGACCTTGATATCCTCAACTATGCTGAAGCATCTTCAAAGGTTGGGAAGGAAGGCTTGACTAAGGGTGGTCATAGATGGTAAATTCGAACCTGATCCTGGAGTTCATTAGCATTTATTGATATCTAATAATTTAATTCGTAATTTCCGCGCACTCTAAAAATTTCACAAACGATAATTCGAGGTGGAAAATCCAAATCTCATGTTAGATTTAGTTGACTACGTAATGATGAATGATTATTAATTTAGTTAATAATTTTTAATCCCTTCTGGAAAAGTTAAACAAAGCTAATCTGCCGGAAAATGTCGAGTTTGATTTGAGATATAATTCTTTAATTATAAATTATAAGCAATTTAACTAATAAAGTATGCTTTCGAAAAAGCTTATTCAAAGGTAGTTTAGGATTGGAGGCTTGAATGTACTATAAGACTTTCAAAGTGGCGGAGTGTCACGGTGAGGATGAGGGTAAAATTGATGGTTAGGACTGAGATGATGATGACGGTGATGATGAAGATGAGGACGAGAGTGAAGGTAAGGATGGACGTCAGCATTTCTAACAGCACGTGTAGATTACGCACGGTTGCCACTATACATGCTGTTTTATACTTTACTCAGGCAAGTGTTTGTATTACAGTATAAAACACCGTATTCAGTGGGCACACTGCTTAAGCTGTACATTTTCTTTATGCTCTGTACACTTGCTGTTAGAAATTTTGATGAGCGTGAGAGTGAGAATACGGAGTGAGGATGGCTGGCAGAGAATGATAGTGTGGATGAAGCCGAGAGTAACCTAGAGCGCTTTGTGAGAGAGGATTACCTAGAAGTGCAACAAATCTTGAATAGATTTGGGATTTGGCACCATATCTTTGAGATTTGGACTTGGATTTGGATTTGGTTTCTGGATTTGGCTATGGTTCGGACTTAGTTCCTAGATATGGATTTCATGTAGATTTGAATCTCAGGATTGCTGCTATCGCTTTGTTTGGCTGAGATTTGGGATTCAGAATTGGTGATATGTTTGAAATTTGGGATTTGGATTTGAACTTGGATTTGGGTTTGGGTTTGAGTCTTAGATTTGGATTTGGACTTGGGATTTGGTTTCAATCTAACATGACTCCAACTTTGCAGTCTTGTTAAATTGAATCCAAATCTCAACCTCCAAATCCAAATTCCAAACCCAAATCCTACCCAAATCCCAATCTGCTATACACCAAATCTCAAATCCAAATCTAAGATTCAAATCCAAGTCCCAAAACCCAAATCTATAACAAATCCAATCCATTTCATATTAATTTATAAGACTTGGGATTCTTTTCTCCCTTCTGAGACTTTATTTTACAAAGCCTCGTCATATTTGGGTAATTTAAGACCAAATCCAAATCCAAATCCCAGTCTAGAACAAACCCAAATCTGTTTGTACCAAATCCCAAGGCTTTGGGTTTGTTGCACCCCTAGGATTACCTCTGTAACTCGGAGTAAGAAAGTATCGAGTTTATAATGGTGTGGGTGTGAGTGTGAGGATTACGGTCAGCTTGACTGTGACACTCACACCCAAGCTCCCCATCCCCATCCACGCCCACTTACAGCCGAAAGATGAAATTTGATTATTGACCATCTCACTTCTGGCTGTAGACTTCCACTTAATAGGCTAAAAACAGTCTAACGCAATGCTGGCAATGTTGGAAGATGCAGGGTAAGACATCATTAGGCAGTTTTTACTCTATTAAGTGGATCTACGGCCAAAAGTGAGACGATAAATGATCAAATTTGATCTTTTGCATGCTAGTACATGTACAATTTCAGGGTCTCGAGTATGATCTCTCACAAGTAGAATTGATTGATTTTGTCTAATTTGAGGTCCATGGAAAAGAACGCTTTGTCGTACTACAATCAGCTCGTCGAGCTCTACAAACTGGTATACATGGGATTCAAAATGATGCGTCACACTTGGATACTTCCCTTGTTGACATTTCTGCTGAACACTAACCTTTCTAATCTATGCCTATCCGCATAACATATAGAGAGTTCAGTATTTGCCGCCCTAAAAAGAACTTGACCACCTAACATGAGAATAAAAATTATTTTTGTAATTTGTCACATGGTTTTTATTATTCGCACTTTAGTCAAAAAATGTTCATCTGTGAGATATAGTAATAAAATATCTTACATTTTAATAGATGCTACGCCTGTTCTAAATTCATTTGTAGTCGCATCGCTGGAAATTACAATTGCTAAATAAGATGGAACAATTAATAAGGTTACCATTTTCATCAATCACTGGTGCTCTCGAATATCAAGCTCAAACAAGACCAGAAAAGAATGCTATACTCTATCCTGATCCAAATACAAACTCAACAGAATATGCATCTCTTACGTACAAACAATATAAGAATATTACCGATCATCTAGCGGTAAAAATTTCAAAATATTTACCACCTTCTTCATCATCGGAGGTAACAGTTACATGTGGTCTTTTGGCAGCTGATGATATAGGGCATCTATTATCTCAGTATGCATTATTAAAACTTCCCAATGTTATTATGTTTCCGATTGCAGTCGGAAATTCCCAAGCAGCAATAGAACATTTACTAAAAGAAACGAAGACAACTCTTTTACTGACAACATCTCGATATCTGCCAATGATTCAAATAATTCAAGAGCAACAAGAATTCCAATCCTTGAAAGTTCTACTTTTGGATAGTGATGAATTTAACATTGAACACTTATTACAGAAAAAAGATGTGGAATGTACCATCGTGTCAGATGTTATTCCAGTGAAGAAAAAGGATGATGAAGAATTTGATAAAATAGTCATAATTCTTCATAGGTAAGAGTTATTTATATTCTAGACACCAAAATAAAATGTGTTGCAATTATGTGTCGTTAGTAATTGTGTCGTGGACTTAAGCATAAAAATGTGTCGTATACGAATTTGTCGTGTTCTGTCTGCAGACTGTTCTTTCACCGTTTTCTTATACTCCTACAGCTATATATAAACAACACGATTGAACATACGAAACATACATTTTCAAAATAATTATTTTCTAACATATTTCTTGACTAGTTTTATGGTTGAGAACATGCCGATCAGAATCTTGAATCTAGAGAGGACTACTCCGAAGTGGTCTAATGAAGATCTGACCAACTAGAAACAGGACAGATTCCGAGATCTGATCCGCTTGAGTTTTCAAAATACGACTAATTAAATGAAATTAAATTGAGAAAACGTCCTATTTGTCTTTTACAAAAAATTGAAAAATGCTCTGGATGATAGGCTCGAACCACGCCTTCAGAATGGGCTACAGATGTCGTAAAAATGTGTCGTGGTCTTGCTGGAAACAAAGTGGCGCAGCGAGCACCTCGTGTCGTAGTTTAACATGTCGGGCATTGTGTCGTAAATCACGATACATGTGACACATTTTAACTTAGTGTGTGTTACCATTATTAGCTCAATATTCATGTGTCTATTTTTCACTATTTCATTTTTGTTTTCTAGTTCAGGAAGTACAGCTTATCCAAAACCAAATTATTTGACAAATCGTTATTTTTTAATTAACACTTTTGTGTATTCATCTATCAACAAAGACTTTTGGAAAGAAGACGATGTCATACTATTATGGGGAACATTGTAAGTTTGTGTTTTTTCTATCAAGTTCAACTAGCAGTTTCTTCAAACATAAACCGAGGAAGAAACAACGGGCTTCAGCACTGCATAAGACTTCAAGAGATCACCAGTGGACGATATGACCCATCGATGGGGAAATCGTTCTCATTTTTCCAGAAATGGATCACCCCACATAATGTCATACCCACTAAGAAGAAATGGAAAAAAAATATATGTATCACTTAGTATTCTTAAAGGTATAATCCATTCAGTAAGCTAAAATTGGATATCTTTATTAGGGCTCGAGCAAACAGATTGCTTTTTTTGCCACTAATGAAGAGATGTCTAACGAGGGAGCATTCTCAACTGTCACATCGCTTTTAAGTCGAGCAAATGCGCATTATGTAGATCCTAACGATCAATGAATTCTCTGAAAAAATTTCGTGCCGCTAGCCTATTATTGCTGAGATACTGCCTTTTTACTGTATGTTTGAGAAAAGAGAGCTGTGGTCCCCTCAGGAACACTTGGAAAACTGAATTTTGAATTTCAATTTCAAACTTTGCATAGATATAGGGCTCAATGAGAATACTTTATTGTGAAAGTTTCAGCTTTTTTCGTTGCACCTATCCGAAGATACAATTATCATAAAATTGCTCATATACCCTAGCGGATCCGATGTTCTTATCTCAGACTAGGAACAACCAAAAAATCTGAAACATTCACAATAAACTGTTCTCATTGAGGTCTATATACATGCAAAGTTTCAGGCTGAAACTAAAAACTCACTTTTCCTGATGTTCCTGAGGGAGACCACGGGTTTTTCCGAAACATATAGTAAAAATGCTATATCTCAGCAGTAAGAAGCTAGCGACACGAACTTTTTTGGAAGGATTCATAGATCATTAGGACCTACATAATCCCCATACAGTCGACTCAAAATCGATGTGACACCTGGGAATGTTCCCTCGTAAGCTTTGTTTCCATAAAGACAAGCTTATAGAGATCCTTTGTTAAGTATCACTAGTGATCTCAACAAATAAAATTTAACTTATTCACAGATAGGAAAGAAACAATATGCAAGATGCTGCAAATGTCACTCAACCGGAAAAGAAATTGAATATCTTCCTTATGGCTCAAACGAATGAGCTGATCTTATAAGCAATGATTGAAGTATGCTCAAGCTTTATATACGTAAAGACATGTCTAGAGAGAACCTTTTTTATATAAATTGTTTTATTTATACCTGTGAAAAAGTTGAATTGTTTTTGGTTGAGATCACTAGTGATACTTAACAAAGGATCTCTATAAGCTTGTCTTTATGGAAACAAAGCTTGGACATCCCTTCATTAGTGGCAAAAAAACCAATTCGTTTGTTGGAGCCCTAATAAAGACATTCAATTTTTCTCCTTTACCTTACTTACGGGACACTATATATATATATGCAACGATGACTCACTGTTCTTTTATATATATTCCATTTTTCCTAGAAAATTTACCATTTCTGCTGTATAAAACCTATTTCATCTAGAAATTTTCTTAAAAGTGAAAAATAATCTTATTCATTGCTACTTACGTTATGTAAAAATTTTATGCAGTTCTCCTTGTTCATTATAGATTTCGGTTAGGAAAAAGAGAAAGGCTTCACGCATTTCTACTAGAAACCTTTCCATTACTGCTATATCTTGCTTTGTTTTCCTGTATAAAAGCGTTTCTGCTTGATTTTCTCTAGGGTGAACGATTTCTGCTAAAATGGGAACAATTTTTCGATTTCGGGGGATATCGTCAAGCTCTCCAAGAGACTAGATGGGATTTCACAGGACTTCATAAGACTTCGTGAAATTTTGCTAGATATTCAAAACTATGACGTGAAGACAACTATTCTTTGCAGACTATTGCAATTGCGTTGGCAGCGTGGCAGCTTTTTTTGGAATAGATCACCAAACTGTATGAATTTGCACAGACCTTCAGTATTCACAAAAATAATACTTTGAAACTGAGTGAGTTTCAAGGATTAGTATCAATAGTCGTAGTTAAATATAGTCACAGCAGTAAAATTCGAGACATTTTGTAAAAATACCATTGCGACGGCGGTGTGGCAGTGGCAATTTTTTTATGTAAATCATTATGACGTGGCAGCGACGTGAAAGATTCTCAGTCGCGATAGAGCCTGTGCTCCAAGACTTTCGAAGGCTTCAAGAGACTTCCGTTTTGAAGTTTCTTCTCTTCTCGTCTCTTTTGACTAATTCTAAAAACTCAAATTCATAGAGCGACAAGAGGATTTTTTCTTTCACTAGTAGTATCAGTGAAGTAGTACTGATTCGAAAGTGCATTGTGTGTACTTCACTTTTTTGGTTCTTTCAATTCTCTTTTAGGTATCATTTAATGGCTTTCTATTATGCAACATGTGCTTTTCGAATAGGATGCACATATGCACTACCGCTATGTGTTACATTTCCACCAAAGCCGAATGAATTGCTGCACAATGTACAAGTGAAAAATGACATTACTGTCCTAATTACAGTACCAAGTTTGCTTGAACAACTCATACAAGAGTTACTTTCTGAAAAAAATAATAATGTTGGCTTGAAACCATTGCAAAAATTGAGATTTGTTATGTATGGTGGAGCTAGTTGTCCGGATGAATTGTGTAAAATATTAGTTGATAATGGAGTGGTGTTGTTAAGTTTTTACGGTGCCACAGGTCAGTAAATTATCATTTTTTTAGCATTACCTAAGCTTACGATTTATTCCGTCCCTTTTTTGGATCAGATTAATTTATTCAAATTTATCAATTTTGACATTTATAGCTCGTTAGATCAGGTTAATTATCTAATATAGAATGCGGTACGATTTATTGATTTAATGAAGTGCTTCAAGAATATTATAAAGAATTTTTCTGAATCCTCATATTTCAGAAAGTGTTTTCTTTTTAAATGAATAATTTTCGTTGGTATTCTGGCGGGCATAATATATCTATAGAAAATTAAGAAAAAATTCTCTCATTTGCCTTTATATTCGTTCATTTCATTCGTTCTAATTGGTGGTCTATGACAATTTACTCGATGATCCTTCTTATATCAGTTTATGGAAAAAAAGACTTGAACTACAATGTCAAAACTCCTTTGCGCTTTTCTCACAATAGCATTATTCGTTTTGGCGATTTTGTGCCGTTCTAGATTTCCTCACCACTTTAAATGATAGAAAGCTAAACTTGGTCTCTGGATAAAGGAAAAAGTTACCTCTACAACTTCACAGATTCGGATTTTTGAATTTTTCGTTGTATATCTAACAAATGTCAAAACTTTTGCTGTCAGATGCATACCTCAGCATACATCTTCTTCGAAAATTTCATTAAAACTGGATAATCAACAACAAAAAAATTGCGTAGATTGGGCATTAAATAGATCTCTATTAATAATTATTCTTTTACCTACTTATCTTGATTCTAGAAAGCGGTACCATTCTTGGAAAAAACTTCAATCCGTATGATAAAAGATGGAAATATATGCAAATGCCTGATATTCGAAAACCTTATTTTCGTATTGAAACACCTTCAAATACACAAAATCCAAATGAGAAAATTATAGTTCATTTACCAAATGATCCATTTGTAGCAGAAAACGTTTCTAATTCTTCTGCTGGTTGCTACACTATGGGTGATATACTTGTGGAAGATCCACCCAATTCTGGACAGTATCTAATATTAGGACGTCAAGATGATACATTAATTCATATCAATGGTAAAAAGACAAATCCAATTCCAATGGAAGAGACAATTCGATGTTCGCCTCTTGTTAAACAGATAGCTATTATAGGTCATAATCAATTTTGTACAGCTGCTTTAATTGAATTGAATGCTGAAGAAGTATCGAATTATGAATTCAATGAAATAGAAGAAAAGATATGGGAAGTTGTAGAACAAGCTAATAAAAAAGCACCATCTCATTCACATCTTGTTCGAAAACTTGTTAAAATTTTACCAATGAACAAAACTTTACCTATTACACATAAAGGTAATTTAATGAGACAAAGAGTAAATCAAGAATATTCAACATTGATTACAAAAATGTATGACGAATTTTTAAATCAACCACGAAATATAACTACAAATAAAAAGGAGCAATCAATATGGACAAGAGAAACAATAACAAAGTGCTTAGAAGATAAGTTAAAATCAGTTGTACAGACATCTGATACAATAAAAGTAAATAATTCTTCACGATCAATCTTTGATTTTGGTCTTAATTCTTTACAAATTATTGAACTAAGAAATTTCATTTGTCAAAATATTTGTCAAATACCAAAGAATTTTCTTTATGAATATTCTTCAATCGATCAAATGACTGAACATTTAATTAGATATCTACAACCTGAAAGTCTTGCAACTCATACTGATCAACTATCTGATCCATATCATTACAAATTAACTGAGCAAATTATTGATAAATATATTGATTTAATGAAACAATCTTCAACAAAAGCAACTGAAACAAGAAAAAACCAACAATCAGAACGTGTCTTTATTATTACTGGTGCCAATGGTTCGTTAGGGAATTTTATAACTCGAGATCTACTTAAAGAGCCAGCATTAGTTGTGAAACGTGTCTATTGCCTTCTACGTGGCTCGGATACAAAACAACGTCTCTTTGAATCATTTGCACAACGACAAATAAAAACTTCTATTTTAACACAATCACAAGAACAACGTCTTGTTGTTTTGCCCTTATCAACGAATTTAAGTGAAGAACATTTAGGTCAAACTGATGATATCTATCAAGAATTACAAAATGAAGTAACAGATATTATTCATTCAGCATGGAAAATGGATTTTAACCAAACCGTAAAAGATTTTGAATACGATTCAATTTTTTCAGTTTATAATCTTTTAAAATTAGCGACTTTGAACAATATGCAATTTCATTTTATTTCAAGTATTGTATCAGCTGGTTCTGGTTTATTGACTATTGTTAAAGAAGAACCATTACCGAGAAACGCAGAGGTTGCATTAGCACAAGGATATGGACAAAGTAAATATGCAAGTGAACATTTATGTTGGGCAGCGATGAATCTGTGGAGTAAGTTTTAAAAGTGTTTCAAAATACAAACATTAACGTAGACATATTCCAATATTTATTTTCTTTAGACATACCAGTCAACATTTATCGTATTGGTCAAATAAGTGGTGATACCCAGAATGGTGTTTGGGATATAACTGAGATGATTCCGATGATGATATATGCTGGTGCTGGACAGTTGAAGAAAATGCCGAATATTGGAGAAGACGTTAACTGGATACCTGTTGATGTTTGTAGCGCTTCACTAGTTGAATTAGCTTTGAAATCCTCTTTTGATATTTCAACGCCGATAAACGAACGTGTATATCATCTCCTTAATCCGCATGTTACTACATATGAAGATTATCTAAATTCACTTCGAGCAGGGGGTTTAAATTACGACACTGTCTCTCTCGAAACATTCATTAACACGATCTTAGCAGCTACAGACGTAACAAATCCACTTGTTAAATTAGCTTCATATTTTGAACAATCGTTTAGCAAGAAAGAGACATTAAAATTACCAAAATATGAAATAGTGAAAACAGTTGAGCGATGTAAAATTTTAGAAAGTTGTCCACCAATTGATTCAAATTTAATTAACTTATATTTAAATTATTGGAAACAATGCCAGGTACTAAAAACATGATAGTAAACTTCATATATGGATTTGAGATTTTACTTTGATTTTAAT
This sequence comes from Rotaria sp. Silwood1, assembly GCA_905250075.1. NCBI lineage: Eukaryota > Metazoa > Rotifera > Eurotatoria > Philodinida > Philodinidae > Rotaria > Rotaria sp. Silwood1. Next base: position 180,279 of record CAJNOP010000065.1, on the reverse strand, counting down.
AAACTTTTCTTGTTCATTGAATTATACTTAAACTCAGTTATATACCAAAAGAAAAAGACGTAGATTTTCTAAGAGAAAACTTTTAGAGAGAAATAAACTCTTCGCTCTTACCCAGGAAAAAATTAGAAAAAAAAACTATTTAAGCTAAATCTAACGTTGTCGGGTGTGGGTGTGTGGGTGTAGGTATGGGTGTGGGTGTGTGGGTGTAGGTATGGGTGTGGGTGTGTGGGTGTAGGTATGGGTGTGGGTGTGT
>CAJNOP010000065.1:162811-180016 GCA_905250075.1 Rotaria sp. Silwood1 | reverse complement strand
TAGGTATGGGTGTGGGTGTGTGGGTGTAGGTATGGGTGTGGGTGTGTAGGTATGGGTGTGGGTGTGTGGGTGTAGGTATGGGTGTGGGTGCTGGTGTCGGTGTCAGTGTTAGTCATCGTTTTGTCTCACACCCACCCACACCTACACCCTAGGAAACTTGATTATTGAACGTTTCTTGAAAGGAGTTCAGGACAGACATAAATTGTGAACCCATAGGAATTCGCCAAACGGCGAGTGGGCATCTTTGGCTACAAGTATCCAGTGGAATTGCAAGGCCATGATTGGGCCCTGTGAAGCCGATCATGTTATTTACCATTGATCGCACATCCGGTTAGAATCGCAATGCCCATCGAGGGTTCATTTCGCCCTGTGAGTGGCCAAGCATGTTGATACGATGAAGATTCCCGCGTTGGTACATGGTTCGAATGGCATAGACGATGTACTCGCCCAAACGTTGAATATCGTCGAAACCAGAATCCGACCAATCGATAAGGCAGTAGGATCAGTTTAGTTTGTCTAATTAAATCATCCATCCAATACTATATTGCACGGCTGCTTTCTCAACACCCGTATCAGGTACAAGTAGAATTGGCCCAGCATCGCTGGGTGTCGCAGCAGTTAGATCACCGACACATGTTAAGCTTTTAGATAACGGCTCTGAAGATACAGATAGTCTTGGACCTGGCCAATCAACTGGTGTAAAAAATAGGTTAGAACAATTTGATGCAGCACCCATCAACGCAGTTGTGTATAAGAGTAATATTACAAATAACAAGATTGTCGGTGTGGGTGGATGTGGATGTGGATGTGAGTGAATCTATTTGGGATTGTTTTCTTCTACATATACACCCCACATCCACCCCCACACCTCTCGCACGCACACACTCACACCCAAGTAAACTAAACAATCTATAGATGATGCATTTGTGTTATAATTAGTAATCCTCAGTACTTCGTAGGGAATTGACTATAGTGGTTATAGTAGTTCATCAACGTGAGTCGGTACTGACAAAACTCATAGACACTTATGATTCCTTCAATTTCTAAAATTCTCACGTCCAGCTGAGTTAATGTAGAAAATGGGCTCAAAAAAAGCGAAAAGTTTTCGTTGTTTCCCCGGTCCAACAATATCGGACGATGTAACACAGTTATTTAATTCCTAATCGACTTTGTCCTAGGCTCCCGCAACAAGCTATATCACTTTACAGCTTACTTCATTGCCCCATGGGTTAATATGGAAAAGAATGATGCACACTCCTTGGTTAGAAAAATAGTCATTTCACCGTACATACACACACTCGCACCTTTACACAGTGATGTATATGGCTAAAATCCATGTGTGTGGGCTAAAGGATGCGAGCGATGAAAACAGAACTGATAAATGTTTGCGCTTCTCTCGTCCTCTCTTACACCGTGTTCGTGCAGAAACGAAAGAAACATCGAGCCCGAAAAATGTATTGCTCACGTTTCGAGCCAAAGATGAAATCGAATTGTTTCATTGAGAATCATATTGGTAGAGTATCGACTGGTCTTTGTGTTCTACTCGTGTCTTCATCGCACATTTTGTCATCAGATTCCAGTTGCTGCATGCGTAGACACTCTAAGGTACTTTACCTGCTTCGTTTTAGTTGTGAAACTTTCTTGATAAATAGTCAACCTCTGGGAGCATCTTATTAGCTTTCATTTTGTCAATATTTTTCAAAAAAAACACGTGGAAAACTGATTATCCTACATCAAAACCGCGTACAGTACACCCTACCAGATTTAGTTGGGGCAAGACCTAGCCAAATCTGTGTAAAACTTAGGTGTTACCAAGCCTAGCCGTTCCATTGCCTATGCCAAACAGTATTCCCATTTTGGCAGTATGGCTTGTCTAAGTCGGTCTTCAGAACTATATTACTGTTGTTCAAATCCAGACATTCAGATCCGTCACATTTGCAGAACACATGGATCATCGGTATTCACAGATCAATCTTCTGTTTAAATTGTTGAGTTCTCTGGGAAACTATTGGGTTTTAACAGAAGTTCTGAGAATTTAGAATATTCTTTCAAAAATCACGTCATTTTTCCTGATATTTCGTCATGACTTGAATAATATGAGTCAGGTATTGAATTCCATATGGAAAGTTTAATCAAGGTCAATATCAAGTCTATTGACTTAAGAGAATATAAATAACGAAGATAGTGTTTACTTGTTGTAAATAAAATGGATGACCGAAAAATTCATATTCGTCATTGTATACTGTACAAGCTTAATCGAGGGTCAATGACAGCGGTAGCAACAAGAAATATTTGTACTGCATACGGAGAGGGAGCCAACGACGATTCCACGTGATACCATTAGTTCGCCAAGTTTCGTTTCGGTGATACCACCTTGATGGATAAAGCTTTCTCACAGCGACCTGTGGAGTTTGCCGACGAAGCGTCGGAGACTTTGCTCCATGCTAATCCACGTCAAACAACCAGCGAATTGGCCGCGCAATTCAACTGTTCTCATATGACAGTGGATCGTCATTTTCACGCTCTAGGAAAGGTCAATAAGTACGCAGATTTGGTTTCACGGCAATTGTCCACTAACAACTTGGCTCAGCGAGTATCGACTTGTGCTTCGTTGTTGTCCCGACAGAACCATGATCCATTTTTGGGACGAATCATTACTGGATACGAACAATAGGTCTGCTACGTCTACTTTCGTCGTAGAAAGCAGTGGCTCGATCCTGGCCAGAAACCATTATCGGACGTAAAAGCAGATTTACACTCAAAGAAGATAATGTTGTGCGCTTGGTGGGATATGAAGGGTGTCATCTATTTCGAATTCTTAGATAACAATCAAACGGCTATCGTCGATGTTTACTCTCAGCAGTTACAGCCCTTTCATGAAGCTCTACTTCAAACGTGACCGGTCTTCGCAAATCGGAATAACGTCATTCTCCTGTACGACAATGGAAGACCACATGTTGCAAAGTTGACTCAAAATAAAATTAGGCAATTGGGATAGGAAGTTCTTGCGCACGCACCGTGCTCATTAGATCTTGCACCATCGGATTATCATTTGGTTCGGTCTCTTCGAAGCCATTCGTGCGACAAACAATAGGAAGGCTTCCATGAGAACAAATTCCACCACACATTCTTTTTCGAATCACAACCTGCTAGTTTCGACAACCATGGGATTGAACAATTGCCAGCAAGATAGACGAAGGTTGTCGAAAATAATGGCGATTATATTGTTGATTGATAATGCATATCCTTGTCACAAAATAAGTTTGTTGCTGAACAGAAAAATATTCTCAGAACTTATGTTACAATCCAATATATTGTAATAGTGGTTTTAAAAATTTGCATCTACAGGTCGTTCAGTTTATTTTGAAACGATTTGCATGCAGCTATTCTTCGTTATTAACTAATACAGATCTCATGTTTCTCATATCAATTTATACACCTAACACTGTAGATGCTGTCATGATATTTATATTTTAGATAAACGAATGCCTCGTAATAAAATATCTGATAATATCGAAGAGATCGTCAAATATCCTTTGACGAAAAAGTATTCATATTCTGTGATATAACAAGAATTATCTGAAATGAATCTTAATATGTCAAAAAGTACTATTAGTCGTATTGCTAACAAGCTTGGAAAACAGCGCCAGTTAGGATTATTAAATAGTCAAAAACCAAAATTTTATCGTCGACGTCATGTAGCAACACCTGCAGTCGTACGTCGTATTACGTCATATATAAGTAAAAAATATCCTCCAACAATCTTGTTAATGGCTGCAAGATGTAATATTAGTGTTGGTACTGCTGTTAGTATTATTCATGATATTATTCATGCAAAATGTCGTAAAAAAAGGCCGGTGCATCGTTTATATCCAGGTGTCATTGAAAAGAGTCGATCTCGAGCTCGGCGTATGTATCGGCGATTATCCAATGAAAAATATAAAAATGATGTGACTACTGACGAAGCATGGTTTTAACTCGACGCCAGCCAAGGTGTTAGAAATATGTATTTTGTCAGAAGTGATGGATTAGCAGAAGAAGTTAAAAAAATCGAACGAAATGAATTACGTCCTGTGGCTTTGTTGGTTTGGGCCGGTGTGAGCACACATGGTGAAACTCAGTTACATTTTGTTGAGCATGGTTCAAGAATTACTAGCCGATATTATATTGAACATATAATAGAACCATTTGTTAATTATGATATTCCTCGTTTATTTTCTGGTGATACACACAAGAAAATGAGTCTTCATCAAGACAGTGCACCAGGTCATGCAGCCAAAGGAACACTTAGTTATATGAAAGAAAAGAAAATTCAAGTCATAACATCTACAGAGTGATTAGCTAAGAATCCAGACGCTGCTCCAATGGACTATTCGATTTTGGGTATTTTAAAAGAACGGGTAAGAAAACACAAAGTGTCAACGTTAAATGAGTTGAAAAATGCTATCAAACACGAGTGGGCAAATCTTGAACAGAGTGTAATCGACTATGCTTTGGAGAATTGGCCAAAGTGTTGTAGATTAGTTTACTATGCTCGTGGATCACATATCGAACATCTATTACAATAAATGTATGAAAATAAAAGAATAAAAAGTTTTCTATTTTATTTCAAAATAAACTGAATGGTCTGTATACCGACTGTAGGCCATATTGACTGTGCTTGATACGAGAAAAAAGCACTTGTATGCTTGGCGCGCATGAAATCAAAATTGCAAATTGAAGTAATCTGATATGGGAGCTTTGGGACACTGTGGAATGAGAAAGAAACATAATAATCATTTGATCGAATAGCAATGCTGTTGCTGCCTTTCATCTTTTTTCTTTACCGTTGTTCGCTTTTGACTGCTGGTTATACCAAGATTAGTCCCGATGATCCTGGTTCTCTACAATCAGCTATTCTTGCAGCGAATCAACAACAAGGCCTCGATTATGTCATAATACCACCGGGCATCTATCGCATCTCACCTGTATCCGATCAACGTGCCAGTCTTCAGTTTGCCAATTTGAAAAACCTAACAATTAATGCTAAAGATGCAACTCTGCTCATGATGGATAATACGAAAGCAGGCGTATACTTTGCTAATTGTTACAATGTGACTTTGCGCGGATCAGTGACTATTCGCAATGCCATCATCCCGTTCACCCAAGATTACATTGAATCGATAGATGGAAACTCACTTGTGATCAAAATTCATGATGGTTATCCGACAACACTCGACGATCCATTGGCTTTTCATGTGGCGACAACCTATTACGTTTTTGATCGAACTACACGACGATTGAAAGACAATACATACGATTATTACAGTACGAATGTCACTCGTCTCGATGCTAGTCGATTTCGTGTCTTGTTCGGTTCTATTTTTGGAAAAGAAGTGTCTGTAGGCGATTTATTTTCGATGCGAAGTGGTATAGGTGGTACGGCAATGCACAGTGACAATTGTGAACGAATGCAGTTCACCGACGTCAATATTGAATATGCTGGTGGATTAGCTTGGTTCGAAACGGGTGGAGCAGGCAATCATCGTTACGAGCGAATCACTGCTCGAACGGGTTCGAAACCGATAGGTGCCACAGAAAATCCATTGATGAGTGCCAATGCCGACGGATTTCATTCAGCAGGTGTACACCGTGGACCGACTATTATAGATTCTCTTTTTACACGGATGCCTGACGATTAGACATGTTAGCCGATCTTTCAATCGGCGGCGGCGGCGAAAAACTTTCAAAGTATCGGCAGCGGCGGCGAACAAATCACGCCGAGGAAGGCATCTTCGGCGGCGGCGGTGAAATTTTTCGAAAGTCATTTTACCAAGTCTTTTGTTGATTCCAACCTTTGTTACAAACATTACACTTTCTGTTTTCATAGAAACATATCATTATCTCCCTTTTCGCACATGGGTCTCTTTTTATATTAAAAACCTTTCGCTATACTTCAATTTATTGTCATCAATTCAAGAAGTTGTTTCTGTATTAATGATGATGACAACAGGACATCAGGATGCTCGACGAGTTGTTTGTCATGGAACGCTTTCCAATAAATATTCTTGTTATCAATCACTTCTTTCGTCACTGATGATGTAAGATGACCGAAATGTGACCACGCAAGAGATTGACTGGCCTTGAAAGGACGGGGTTTGACGTGAACATCTCGAACATAATGCGTCATCCTAGCGGATAGGTATGTATTTCTTCGCTTGTTAGATATAATACAATGATAGCAATAACGTTATTCGTGTGAAGGGAAATGTAATGCGAAGCGTCTATTTATACCCTTTTGACCATATTGTTCTGACTCCAAACTTGATCGGCGGCGGCGACGGTGAAAAGTCGGCGGCTAACATGCCTACTGACGATGGTATTGCTGTGCACGAAGAATATCAGATGGTGCGGCAAGTGAGTAAATTCTCTGTGACATGTATGCGATTGTGGTCGGGTGCACCATATGCAATAGGAGATCATGTAGCTGTGGTCGCCGAAGATCGTGTGCCTCGAGGTGAAGCTCAAGTTCTTCGTGTTCAACTCTTGCCCGATAACTTTCTCCCACCAATCAGCACACCTTGGCCCAACTTTCAAAACAATCGTTCCTATTTCGAACTTGAGCTTGACACGAACTTGAACGGGACAATACGTCCTAACGATGTCATCTCAAACATCGACTATACCGGATCAGGCTATTCGTTGGTGGGCAACACTATTCGGGATCATCGAACTCGCGGTATGTTACTCAAAGCGCGTGATGGGCACGTCGAATCGAATTTAATCGATGGCAGTTCAATTGCAGATCTGGTCATGCAACCTGAATTATGGTGGGGCGAAGGAAACTATGCTGAACATGTAGTCATTCGAAATAATACTCTGCCCAAATGTGGCGATGCAACGACTGGTGGATGGAGTGAGCAGGCAGGTGTGCTCACAGTTCGTGGAACAGGTACATCTTCGATTGTCTATGGACACGATACGCTCACCATTGAGAACAATGTATTTTTGGACAATGATGGCGTACAAATGGTATTAGACGGATTGAAAAATACGGTGATCAGAAAAAATTGGTTTGTGAACGCACAATATAAGGTGAATGATGGAGGAGCGGATCACGGCTATGATGGTGAAGCACTGGTTCATATCAACCGAGCTCATTCTCTCAGACTCGAAGGCAATCGAGCGTGGAACGTGGGTCCAGCTCATAAACGAAATCTACAGATCACTCCGTTAGCCACACAAGTCGTGGGTGTTCTTGATGGGATCATCGTTGAGATCTAGATAATGAGATCGAATACAACATGAATTGAAAACAAAGACAGTTATTTTCGAATAATGAACGTTTCTCGATGTAAACGATTCGCCTTGGAAAAATAGGGGTGCGAATGTGGGTGTGCGTGTGAGGTGTGGGTGTGGGTGTTGGTGTCGGTGTGGGTGTGGGATGTGGGTGGGGTGTGGATGTGTGATGTGGGTGTGGGGTGTGGGTGTGGGCGTGTGAGTGTGGATGTGTATTGAATGAAGAGAAAAACCACACCTACCCACACCCATATTTTACACCCCCACCCACACGTGCACCCACCCCCACCCCACCCTCACCCCCACACCACACTTCAAACCCACACCCACACCCGTACCCATACTCATACCCATATCCTACACCCACATCCCACACCCAAACCCGTACCCGCTGTGCCAATAAGCATATTATCTTATATGATATCTTCTCTTTCTCAGTGTGCTCTTGTAAAATCAATGATATGTTGCGTTCTTAATCGCGTTACTCTTACGTTTATCTCTTTATGATGGAACTTTGTTCCTGTCTGTCGTAATGCGCTTCTCATTCAATAATATATATCTGTTCTCTCCTTGTCATCATTACTTGTTCATTCGTACATTGTTGTATCTTTGGCCTCATCATCTGTCTTCGCATCATTTCCTATTCTACTCGTACATACAAACGTGTCATTCATATGTAAACGATATGATGGTATGATGTGCCAAGAAGCACGTCATCTTTGCTAATTATGCTAATGGTTATTACGTCATACGACACTAACATATCTTCTCAATGCCACTGGATCATCAAGAGTGACATAAGAAGATGGATGTACTTTCTACAACAACCGTTAATTGATCATATGATGCGTAATATTCTGTTATATCTTTCCTCTTTCCTTTCTCCTTTTTGTATTGTATCATTTATTCTCTCTCCTCTCTTCCATCCTTCTCCTATATAAGCTCATGTTGTGTATTAGATTGTTACATTTGGATGTAGAGCATAGTCGAATAAACATCATGCCCATCACTATGGGATCAAAGACATAAATATGCCTCTCCATTTGTCATTAATGATAGTGGAATGCACTAGTAGCTCATTAACATCAATGCCCAACCAGTGGTAGAGCTGTATTTCCATTTTTCGTTACACCCGCACCCTACACCCACACCCACACCCTCAAGAAGGAAAGCCACAACCAGTATAACGACCAACATGATGATTTTTTTATGTTCGCATCACAATGAATAAATAAGGTAGATAGAAGATTCGGATTGATATTCAACGATGTGAATGCTGAATCATTCATGTCTGTAATGCTTGTTTTGATTGATACTTTTTTCATTGATAGGGATCTGATACTTCAAGAAGACTTTATTCGTCAGACATTCATAAATTGATAGTAATCTTATAATTAAAAGCCCGGAATAGTAACAAGAAGCATTTTGTTTCTCGTTTTCTTCAAAATTGATGAAATAAACGTTTACCTATTATCTATGACATAAATAGAAAGTTATTCATTTCGCTAAAATAAAGAAACAGAAACAGAATAGATTGTGGGTGTTGTTTTTCGTTGTATCTACTTGCAGACACCCACACCCACACCCAACCCTTCCGCTACTTTTATGGTTTTGGAGAGATCATCTCACCTTTTTTTGATCGCTATCTATATGTCGGTGTCTGCTTTTTTTGTGTAGCTTTGCATGCCTGTTTATAGCTAGAGACTGAGGTCTTAGCCATTGTATTCGTGTGTATTGCGTGATGACCATAGCGTGCAGGAATCCCGTAACGCCCTCAGTTATGCTCCTAGAGTTCTAAAATCAGTGGTTATGTCGGTAGAAGAAGATTGTAGATTAAGTGGGAACCTCTTTAATGGTGATGAACTTTTGAGAGGAGAAGGACAAGCTAAGTCATATCCAAGCCTAAATGATTAAGGTGAGTTAAGCTCAGTCTCTTTCCTTTAACGCTTTCGCCACAATTTAATCCTGCAGAGTTCCTGAAAAGTTGTCTCGAGAGATTACAGGTCAAACGGAAAGAGGTATTAAAGGGAGTTTTATATGAAGCGAAAGCTTTTTGAGAACCTGGTTTAGGAGTATAACTGATACTTCATAGGATGCAAATGGACTACAGAATGAAGAAAAAGTTTCAAAATTCCAGAAGTGTGATTGGGTAGCTTTAAGGATGCTTACCCACAGAAAGTTAAGGTCCTTACATAACTTATTTAGTCTATCAGATTTTGTGGAACTACATATACTGGTCATCTTGGTATAGAAAGTTTATTAAACAAATACAAGATGATGCTAGAGTAAAGATCCTGCAAAATGTTATAGCGCCACCGACGGATCTATTTTACATTTGTAATTGTGTTAATCCAAACAATGTCATTTGTTACTAAAATGTAATTTTTTTCTTTCAAAATCATCACCACAAATATCTTTAGAAACTCCGACTGATGAAGAAATTTTTTGAGAATGTCTTGTTTTTATGACCAACTAATCACTGTACGTCACTATACGAGCCACTGATGGTTCGCATCACCACGAACGGCTTAATCATAGTTGCTTGTGTTTGCTCGAGTAATGCACCTGAATTGGTCATTAGATTCATCATATTTTCCTTCTAACTTCGATTTAGTTTTCATGTTCTATTAGTGCTACATTGTATTTATGGGCTTATGTATCTACGTAGAAATCCTTTAACACTTGAATGTTGACTTTTGCTCTTGTTCATATATATGCATGTCGTTGCGTGGTAGACTAAATGCACACACTGCTGTTAAAAAAACAACTACTATTAAGAATTCTCACTTCTCGAGTAATTCAAGTGGAATCGTTAGATGCGTGACTTCAGACAGAGTTTCATATGCGATCTTGTATGATCATCTATGATTCATATTCTCTGAATCATACATATTTTCTTGATGACAGAACTTATATGATCGTGTCTGACCAGGTCGGTGACAGAGTACCTGTCCTTATACGTTTCGTACGGTATAATTCTTGCAAGATTTTTGCTGGTATCTTTCACTCAGATTCTGGCAAAATCTTACAAAAGGTCAGGTTATACGGCATTGTCGGATCCTATGATAAGATCGTATAAAAAATGTTGTGTGTGCAAGATTTGATAAGATCTTTTAAGATCTACCATCAGATTTTTTCACCTGGGCGAGCTATCTAAGTCGTTTTATATTTATTGTCCATCACCGAAAAATTAGAATTCTACTACATTAAACCATCTCTACGAACATTGCAAGTGAATAGATGACAAGGCAAAAATAGAAATTATTGAATTTGAAGAATATTAAAAGCTCAGTTCAACCAAAGCCAATACTAAATCATGTCTATGGACTGCAAACGTGACTTAGATTGAATTCCGTCTCACGGCCGATCACAACTGCCCAAGCATCGAGAAGTGTATCTGCTGTGCGTGTGAACACATACGCATGTTTGTCACTTGGTGTTTGTATCATGTCAGTCACAATACCTGCTGATTTAAACACAGCATGTATTGATACGAATGATGTTGTTGTACCTTTGAAAACGAAATGCCATCCATACTTGTATCCGTCTAATGAAGTTGGACAATCACCCTTTTCAAAACCTGGATTAGTCGCACCGACATGCGCATTTTTCAAATATGCCTTCTGAGTACCAGGAGCTAGAGTTGTCGCTACTTCTACAATTTAATAAGGGCATAAGATTCTTAAAATAATAAAAATCGGCTCTGCATAACATACGATTACAAATCACTTGTTCCGAGCCAACATTCATGTAACCATTCTTGCAAATGCACACAACTACTTTGACTGATGCATCATAAGAGCAAGCTGCATTCGGATCGCACCCACCGTTGTCTACTTCGCAAATACCTGAAAGAAGATGTATGAGTGAGATGTGTTCTAGCGTAAATAGCATACAGTACAATATACAGTCTAACAGATGTCGGTCTATTACCGAATCCCAAAAAAGGGTTTAGCAAATTGCTAAACCAAAAGAGGGTCTTTCTCCTGGTATACCAGAAGTAGGGTCCTGCGGGAACGACTTTTCCCGCGGGAATCGGGAACGGGAATTCCCGTGAGACCTCAGGAACGGAAATTCCGGTGGACATCCCAGGAACGGGAACACGAGAACGGAAATTGTATTAAAAATTTCTGTTCCCGGCAAACCTTATGTCCGATTTCTGCTTGCATTAAAATCTGTTAATGTTACAGTACTCGATTTCCAATAACTATTTGAAATATAATTGAAAGGATAACAAATATCAGTCAACAAAATCAGACAAGCTCATTCAAACATAGATTGTAAGAATCACGAAATTCTTTACCACCACCGCCGTCGTCCGCATCAAAGCTGCGATCATCAAGATTGCATACATGTCAAGCTTGAAACTTGAATTCAATTGAAATTGCAAGTTTCAACTTTCAAGTTTCAATAGGTTTATGAACCTCGAATCAGAAATTTACTGTTCATATCCGGAATCTTGATCTTGTATTATGAGAAACATGATGTCGCTAAAAGCTAGTATCAAGTAGGAGTAGTGTTGATGAATGTGAATAATGAAATCGTTGTACCTATTCTCAAAGCATTACGGGACAAGAAAATGGAACGGGAACGAAAATTTTTGTTACGGAACGGGAACGCGGGAACGGGAACGAAAAAAAGTTGTTCCCGCAGGTCTCTAACTAGAAGGTCCTTCATTTCTGAAAAGATTTCAAGGCTTCGTACGCGAGAACCAGGCTTTATAGAAAAAATACAAAGCATTCATAGTTAGGTCGAAATTTCTGCAGTTTTCTCTAAAATAAACTTTCATAGTATTCTGTTGACCCATCAATATTCCTATTTAACTCTCTACAAAAATTTTCCTTGAGAACCTTAAAAGATTCATAAGTTAAGCTTCTTTCTGCGTGCTTGGCAGAGGATGTTTTTTGATTGAAGAACTTGCTATAGCTTTTTTTAAAGTTCAATAAACTGAGTTTCTTTTTTACAATGTATGCTATTTTTGAAAAGGATCGGAAGTGCAAGCAAGACGCAAGAACTGAACTTTATTGATAGCAGAATGGACCACATTCATTAGAAACCTTTTTGAGAGACGCTAAATTTGGAAAGCAGTTCTATACTAACATCTCATCTAGGAGCTTCTCCTACTAATTGGCATGTAAATATCTATGACTATATTTTACAGATCAACATATTTTTTTGAAAATTTGACTTTTTTTAAAACATAAAATTATAAAGAATAGTCTGCATTCAAAAAAAAGTCTAGCTGAGTACTTCCAATCTATCTTCTTTTTTCATTAGCGGTATATTTCTATCATGCCAAATTTCTAATATATTTTGATTCCCAGTCAAAGTCAAGCCGAGATGGTCACACGCTCTCATTTCAACAAGTCAGCTTCTTGCTTTCATTTTCTTATAATATTAGGTGCGTTCAAAATCATGTCAGCAATTTTAACTTTCAACTGTTAGCATTCCTACGATTGGCTGTCATTCATCCTATATGAACAGTAATTAGAACTTTGCATCAATAGTTCTAACTGTTCGCATTGATAAAGAATACAGTAAACAATTAATTTATTATCACTGACAGATTTGTTTTCACTTAGAGAACAATTCAAATAATTGCAAAGTTTTTTTTTCGTTAAAAGAAAATAAAATATCAGCAAGAAGAGACCAAATGTTCAATAAAAGACTATCTAACGTTTTGAAACTTCGAAGCGATCAAGATTTCATAAATAAAGAACAAATGTCTTCGGTTTCCATGACGATTAATAAATGAATGAAAACATCTTTCAGGCACTCAATTGCTGAAAAAATCTTGACAAAAATAATCTAAAAAAATGTTGGAAAATTTCCCACTTGAAACAATGTTCAGCGTCATGAGACATTTTATGAAATATCTTACTAAATAGGTTAATTCAGTTATCTGCAATTCAATGCTATAGACATCCAATGAACTGCAATTTTGTAATACAAAGTTTTGTTCACATTCATTTATGATCGTAAGAAACCGTCGGATTCTTACTCTTAGTGCCACGTTGAACTTGAATTGACATTGTCTGTCCTTACTGATATTATCATTGGTCTGTATTCCACATGCGAAAAAATCGTAGTGATGGATCACTTCTCATTTAAACTTTCTGCGTCATTATATACAAAAATTAGATTTCATTATAAATCGCTCGTTTTAAAAGATGGACCTAGTGCCGTAGTCTTGGTCGCCCTCCATAACGCATACAAAGTTTGATCCAAAATTTGACAAGAAAATCTTGGCATTTTCCCCAACAATATCTTGTTTGAGGTATGCATCGAAGGTATAATTGGTTTGCTTCATTTTTTGACTTAAACCGCTTAACTTGGTACAGTTCCCAACCTTTAAAGTCAATCTCATTATTTTTTCCGTTAAGCTCTTATTTAAACTTAAACAGTTCAAATCAGTGTATAGACATGAAGCGAAAAACTTGAACGAGATAAAATACTCTTAGGGGTTGTAAATCTCAAGTGAATATAACACGTGCGCATATCGTTTCGGATGAAATAAATATCCCTATTCAGATTTATAATCATATCATCACCTACATGAACATGCACTCATACTTTTCCCTACATATGGTCGATACTACTAATTTCCTCGCAAAAATTTGATCTTCTAGTACTTGATTCATGGCTCGACTATAGTCTATTTCAGAACCAAATAACCATCATCTTCTTTCTAATAACTTACAACACGAAACGCAGAAAAAAACTCCGAATTTAGATCTATTTAGAGTTGACACTACTCTATCTTTTGATAAATTCCATTAGAAGTTGCAATGGTTATTCTTGCATAAATCATGAGTTTCGGATGTTGACTGGTCGACTACAAAAAAGAAGTGCTTTCTGAACTATAATACGACAGGCAGGTAGCCTGTTCTTTCTTTTATCGATCTGCGCTAGCTCGAGATCGATAACAACTCCCATAGAAAAGATATCAGGGTTTTACTGAAGGCCACTGACAATATTTTTTCGAAATATAACCAACAAACAGATTATCATTTCTATAAATTTTTATATTCTTCGACTTCATGAACAGGTTTATTAGTCTTCGTGACTTTTCTGCTAAGGACGCTATCGAAAACAAAATATCCTATAGGATGATAATATAGGTGTATGTGAGTATGGTTATAAGTGCTACGAGAATGTCTACAGGAATACACCTCATCTCTATGTGTAAATTTACATTCAGACCGACACATGTACTCGTATCGTAGATCCACCCTTTGCAACCGACATACACACTCATCCACCATCACTTATACTCACAATCACATCCATCCACTCGGTAGCAACATACCAAGACTGTCTCACTTCAAGGCAAAAATACTTCAGTGACGCATGCAGGAAGCTAGATGCTTGCGTAAAAATATTCTAGTAAGTAAAGCTATCATTACATGCATGCTTAAATAACAGGTTATTTATAGAGCGCAGTAAAGACAGTAATGCATTATCCTCAAAAAAATCAATGTATAGTGTTTGATAACAGTCCTAAATGAAAAGCTCCAAAGATTAATCAAAATTTATATAGGACATAATCTGCCTATTGGTCTAATTTTGAAAAAAAATTTTCAGTTGTCTTCAGTAAAAATCTCACACTTATAACGGGAGTCATTATCGCTCTCGAGCTTGTGCAGATCAATAGAAGAGAAGACAGGCTATCTCCCTATCGGATTATAATTGAAAGAAACACTTCTTTTTGAAGTCAACTAGCTCACTCTAAAACTCCTGATGTACCGAAGAAGAGCGACCACAGTTTTCCGCCGACGTTACGAAAACCAAAAGTAGTATCAGCTCCAAACACATGTAAACTCTCCGCTATTTCTCTTTTTCTCTTTCTAAGTTTACAGAAGATAGTACACGGTGATTAAGTCTGAAACCGACTATAGTTATACAAGAATTTCTCAATACCTTACTTCACGTCGAGAGTTCGCAGACCAATAAAACGCTATATATGCAAATACAAAACAAAATCCACAAAATCACACATCAATGATGACCCTTTTCATCAAGCCACAGAACCTGACGACAAGCAGATCAGATAAGTATCTGATCGTACTAAACTCTACTAACATACCAACACATCGCTTTTCTTCACCACATCCAGTGAACACAGAGCCCGCAGGACAATTGCAAACGACCGCGTTTGTCACCCGATGATGAGAGCACACAGATCCGCCACGACATCCACCGTTGTCTATGTCACAAGTATCTGAAAGCAAATAACCCTGCCTTATACAAAAAGAGCCCCACGTTCATAAAACAACGCCTTACCTGAGCAGGTGACGGAAGTACCCAAGCCAGCAGACATAAACCCCACTCGACATTTGCAAATGACGGCGAACGTAGCATTGTCATGACTACATACAGCATTCACATCACATCCGCCATTTTCAACATCGCACCTATCTGAAATTATCAATCAGCACCGCTCGTAGAACCAACACCTATTACTACTACTTACCCTTGCACTTGACACGATCACCGACGACGGAACTGACATATCCACTTCGACAAGAGCAACTCACGGAAAAATCCGTAGATACATGTGAGCACTCGGCATTTGTGTCACAATTGCCATTGTCCACAGTACAGCTATCTAAAACCAAATAAACTTCGAAACTCCTCATCCACACTGCATTGAAGACTAACCTTCGCACGAAACATGTGTAGCGTTAGACTTCTTCACATAACCACTGTTACATGTACACAGAACTTCATTCGATATCGGTGCGTGTGAACAGCTGGCATGCTCATCACAACCTCCATTGCCATCAAGACAAACATCTATTATCGAAAACCATTGATTACTCCTTAGTTTCCATCCGCGACAGACGTCTTTTACCTTTGCAGTTCCTACCCATCGAATCACCGACACTCACATAGCCAGTGTTGCATGTACAGATGACTTGATTAGATATTGGTGCATGAGAACAAGTAGCATGCTCATGGCAACCACCATTGTCATCGAGGCAAGCATCTTTATTTAGAAAATTATAGATCATTGTCTACTTTCACTAAACAACAAAAGTTTCCTACCCTTGCACTTCTTGCCCATTGAATCGCCGACGCTGACATAGCCACTGTTACATGTACAGATCACTTCATTCGATATGGAAGCATGTGAACATGTAGCATCCTCGTGGCAACCACCATTATTCTCAAGGCAGGCATCTTTTTTTGAAAACCATAGGTAATTTTCTAGTATCAACAAGCAAACAAGGTTTCTTACCTTTGCAATTCTTTCCCATTGAGTCGCCGACGCTCACATAACCGGTGTTACATGTGCAGACGACTTCATTCGATACTGGTGCGTGCAAACACGTAGCACGCTCATGACAACCACCATTACCCTCGAAGCAGGCATCTTTTTTGAAAAAGAAAGGTGATTTTCTATTTTTCGAAATCCGATAAAGGTTTCTTACCTTTGCAGTTCTTTCCCATGGAGTCGCCGACGCTGACATAGCCCGTGTTACATGTACATACGACTTCATTGGATACGGGTGCATGTGAACAAGTAGCATGCTCATGACAACCAGCGTTATTCTCCAGGCAGGCATCTTTTTTTAAAAACCATAAGTAATTTGCTATTTTCAACAAGCAAACAAGGTTTCTTACCTTTGCAGTTCTGTCCCACTGAGTCGCCGACGCTCACATAACCGGTGTTACATGTACAGACCACTTCATTCGATATTGGTGCGTGCGAACAAGTAGCATATTCATGACAACCACCATTATTCCCCAGGCAGGCATCTTTTTTTTGAAAACAATAGTTAATTTCCTAGTTTCAACAAGCAACAAAGGTTTCCTACCTTTGCAGTTCTGTCCCATTGAGTCGCCGACGCTCACATAACCGCTGTTACATGTACAAACGACTTCATTCGATATTGTTGCGTGCGAACAAGTAGCGTGCTCATG
>CAJNOP010000065.1:116071-162801 GCA_905250075.1 Rotaria sp. Silwood1 | reverse complement strand
TCTCAAGGCAGGCATCTTTTTTTGAAAACCATAGGTAATTTTCTAGTTTCAACAAGCAAACAGGGTTTCTTACCTTTGCAATTCTTTCCCATTGAGTCGCCAATGTTCACATAACCGGTGTTACATGTGCAGACGACTTCATTCGATATTGGTGCGTGGGAACAAGTAGCGTGTTCATCACAACCACCATTATTGTCCAGGCAGGCATCTTTTTTTTGAAAACCATAGTTAATTTTCTAGCTTCAAGAAGCAACAAAGGTTTCTTACCTTTGCAGTTCTGTCCCATCGAGTCGCCGACGCTCACATAACCGGTGTTACATGTACAGGCGACTTCATTCGATATTTGTGCGTGCGAACACGTAGCATGCTCATGGCAACCACCATTACCCTCAAAGCAGGCATCTTTTTTTTTTGAAAATGGCAAGTGATTTTCTGTTTTTAACAAGCGATCAAGGTTTCTTACCTTTGCAGTTCTTTCCCATCGAGTCACCGACGCTTACATAGCCGGTATTACATGTACAGAGCACTTCATTCGATAGTGGTCCATGTGAACATGTAGCATGCTCGTCACAACCACCATTATTCTGAAGGCAGGCATCTTTTATTAAGAACTTTTGTTCACATATGTATTGCAATAGACGATAAAAATATCTTACCTCTGCAGTTCTTTCCCATTGAGTCGCCGACGCTCACATAGCCGGTGTTACATGTACAGATCACTTCATTCGATATTGGTGCATGTGAACATGTAGCATGCTCATCACAATCAGCATTACCCACAAGGCAGGCATCTTGTTTGTGAAAACCATAGTAAATTTCCTAGTTTCATCAAGCGACAAATGTTTCTTACCTTTGCAGTTCTTTCCCATGGAGTCGTCGACGCTAACATAGCCGATGTTACATGTACAGACGACTTCATTCGATATGGTCACATGTGAACAGATAGCATGCTCATCACAACCACCATTATCCACAAGGCAGGCATCTTGTTTTTTGAAAACCATAAATAATTTCCTAGTTTCAGCAAAGGAAAAAGGTTTCTTACCTTTGCAGTCCTTTCCCATGGAGTCCCCGACGCTCACGTAACCGCTGTTACATGTACAGAGGACTTCATTCGATAGCGGTGCGTGTGAACAGGTAGCGCGCGCATGGCATCCACCGTTACCAGAAAGACAGGCATCTATTGTTGGGGAGTAGTGTGATTAGTGATTATATGAGTAAAGAAATATTAGTGTCTACCTTCACATTTGACATTTGCTGTAGAGCTCGTGTTGGCGTACCCGGGTGCGCAGGCACAGAAGGTGGCACCAGTGATTGTATCATGTTTACAAATTGCGGATGGATCGCAGCCACCGTTGGATTGTGTACATGCGTCTAAAATAGTGAACGGATTTTGGTTGAAGTTCGGTAAGTACATAGTGAGTCACCTGTGCATCGGACATCTGTTACCGTTTGAGTATTGATGTATCCAGTTTTGCAGGAGCATGTTCTCGTGTTATCGAAGGTCTGATACGTGCAAATAGCGTTGGAACCGCAGCCTCCGTTGTCGGTTGCGCAACGATCTAAATGAAAGTTTGTTTTGACGGAGTACTGTTTAGTGGGTGTTCTTAGTTTTGGAAGATATCTAGAAGTTGCCGTAGAAGATTTTGTCGTGCTGGTGAGTTGCCATCAGGTGACATAAACGAGTCATTTTTTGAACAAACAATAAGTGATTCTAATTAAATACTGATCTGCTGAGGGTTTTGACGAATAAGGATGACGGTAGGCTATCATTCGGATGAGAAGGATTGACAAACCTTCCAGATGGAAAAATATGGTGAGTATTGTGTAGTTATTGAAGTGTAACGGAAAAATAGTTTTGGTATGAGGGAAAGTTAATATTCGGGGATGCACTAGGTAAACACGAAGTTGGTAGTTTTTTCTCGAAGCGAAATTTCGGAGGGAATTTGCACTCTACTTTGATAGCAAATTTCACTTCTTCTGGTGAATCGGGGTTTTTCTTTTGAATAACGAGCATTTTTTGTTTAGTATCTTCCTGCAGGACATAATTAATATGAAAATAATCAGTTGTAGGAGACATTGTAGAAGGTTGTTGAGTTCGATAAATTTTGCAAGATGTGAGGTTATTATTTAAAGGATATGGTTGGCGTTGTAGGGGAATGGAAGTTGCGATGCGATGATCTTGTTCAAAGTGAACGCTTTAGTGAACTAATATTTGCGCTTTATTATAAATGAGTTAAGCGAAAATTAAGTATCTTGAGCGATCGAAATGCTTATCTGCTTTTCAATTTATATCCAGGGGAATATTGAAGAAAAGACAAAAGACTTGAAAAATCATTTTTTTCGAAGACCCTGCATTATTTCTATTTTTAGTAAAAGAAACTAGAGGTTTTTTTGCAATATTGTTTCAGTTCTTTGGAATTATCGGGAACGACTAGAAAGTTTTCGTACTATCTCCTCTGTTTTTTTTTGATAAATTAGATCAATTGTATCAGTCTATCATTTAGTCTCAGATAGCGTAGCTAATATATCATTTAACTGTTATGGATCTCAGAGAAATAAATGGTCTCTCCGTCGGTGTTCCGAATTGAAAGGAAAGCAACACAATATAGTGGAATCTAGTTAATGCATTTAGCTTTCGTCGGTGCCTAAGTGAGAGTTTACGAGAAAAGAGTGGTTTTGCCTACATCACTGAAGTCGGTTGATTGAAAAGGATACCTATGCGCGGTGAGCAGAAATTTTTGTCTGTTTCAATGCACAGATTAGCTATTATTTAAGCAAAGTTATGAGGTTGAAGCTTCTAACAGTCTTAGTCGACATAAGTTTAAGAATCCAAAGATGAGACATTTGAATATCTGATTACTTAGACATGTAAACCCTTTATATGCTTTAATAGTTTAGGATTTGATTGTAAAATGAATCTTTCAATAAAGGACTGTTTTGGTTATGACAGTAGTGTTTGAAATTACCGAGTTTTTTTTATTAGTAAACCAGCATTCTAATACATAGTTGTTTTGAATTTTTCTGAATGTTTTTAGTCATCAGTGATGAGAATCTGTCAACTTCACACATGATTTTTCCAGGAGTGGTATCTAACTATGCTATATGGCAATGTGCCAATGAGACTAAATATTATCCGCTACATAGAGTTTTAAATAGGAACGAGTCCTTTCGCTACCATCTTGAATATTTCAGATGATAAAAATCTTCTTACCTGCTGGTAGGCATACGTGACTCAAAACAAATTCTGTGTCACTTCCATTGACGAATGCCCAAGCGCCAGTGACAATATCGACTGTTGGGGTGTACACATAAGCATGTTTAAGAGTCGGCACTTGAATCATTTTAGTTATCGTGCCCGCCGATTTGAAGGTTGCATTGATCGAAACAAACTGAGAATCTTGACTCGGAAGGACAAAATGCCAACCAAAAGCAAAACCATTGGAAGATGTTGGACAGCTGCCAGTAGCGAATGCTGTATCTGTCGAGCCGACATGTGCTGGCTTGAGACGAGCAGTCACAATAGCTAAAATCGAAATATTTTCCAAGCTTGTCTTTTCAATGGTAAAAATAAAGAATGTGAGCAATATAAACAACGATGTTAGAATACTTTGCTTTTCTGTCTCTGATTAAGATCTCATTGAAAACCAAATCATAAAATAAACCATGAACTGAAATGTGTCAAGAAAACTAACTTGAAGAAAATTAAATTACACTGGTATTCTTTTATAAAATTCCAATATATAATTGAGAATTAACGCTTCGTATGATCGCCATTTAATTATAAGTCACAATATACCTGTCTAGATGGATCTTCTTTATTCTGCCCACACTTATTGATCATGATCAAGAATATGATTCCGAGAGCTATGTTGAAACCTCTGTTACAGTCTATGACAGATGTGAACAAGGCTGATTTAACGCCTTAAAGTGTCATCGTGCCATCAGTAAAATTAATTTTTTTACCACTCTATATTTATGATACGCACCATATAGTACTAGTATTTCTCTATAAATTATTTTTGCATATTGAAAATTAACCTTATTAATATAGAACTAAGTTTTAAATTTTAGTATAATCTCTATAAATTCTATATTCTTTTCCTGATTTACCGACTCGTGCAGTTTATTACACTATGTACTTCGATGATGTTATAATTTTTAATATGAATATGTCTATGAATGTACTTTTTATTTTACATTCAACATTGTATATTGGTATTATTTGTGATCGCAGATTATTAGAAAATTTCAAACATTTTCAAAAATGGTCCCTTATTCAACCTTCTTGTGCTGGGAAAATGAAAGAAAAAAAAGAAAATTCTTGAGTTTCTAGATTCCAAAGCAAGCGTTACCCAAAAATTTGTTTCTTATTCTAAACACAGAGATATGAAAACACAGAAAGATCCAATTTCCCGCGCCAACTTGTGCTCCACAGTATACGTGTGTTCATGGTGACGTACAATAATTTGACTTTCTCGCTATATCGTTCAAAACTAATAAACTATTATATTTCAAGAAATCGAGAGGAAGTCTTATTTGCATGCTTTCAGATTACGACTAACTTTCTTTAATTTTATAAAGCATCTTGTACTTCATTTTAAAAAAAACTTTGTACAAAAAATGTGTAACAACATTGGGCTCAATAAATCGAAACAATTTAGCAGAAAACAACGTTACATATCTCGCGTGCCACCCGTTTTTCACGAATTGCTCTGCATTTACGCACAGAGCCAATTCTGCATTGCAGTTGCACGTTACTGTGAAATTTTCATCGCAACTGTGTATCGCTGTGGCGCATTGATATCAGTCAAAACTTGTAACAGAGACTACAGCTATTGCGATGCAGACCAACATACTTGCATCTCAGTATTAATATCGTAGCATTCACTATAATTGGAATCGACTAATTCCAAGTGATTCTGCTGTGTTTGTAATTGGTTACACTCTAGCAGGGAGATATATCTGCACATAAACTATATTGGAATGACTCCGTTAGTTGTTCTACAGATTTTTTCCAGCTCTCTTCTCAAAAAGGCAGTTTGCATTTAAGAATTGTTGGTTCACGAGATATCCTAATAGTGAAAACACAGCATGTCGTACATCCATTTATCTATATAGATAATTTTTTTTCTTTAATTTAGGTCGTTGGCAACATCACAATGAAGAGTAAGTATTTGCTACACAAATTATAATACTTGTCTTCCATCTAGAGAAATGCAAACTCCAACAGATAAAGTAATCAACTATGTAAATTATATATGTCTTTCATTTAGATCGATCTTAACATCACAATAAACAATGAGTATCCATTTATATAAATTGATTGCTCTCGTTGGTTCAAAGCAATATTAATAGCAAGAAGTATAATAAGTATTTATTTACGAAGATTGTTTTTGTTTTCTTTTTTTAGATCAATCTAAAAAATTTCGACTTGACAAAACGCGAAAACAAAGAAGAAGCAACAATTGGGACTCATATATACGATTCGAAGTCTTACCAATCTCAAGAACAAATGTAAATTGTTGTTAGTTGCAAGTGGGTTCAGTAAATCTATTTAATAGAAACTGGCCTCATTTCTTTTTTTATTGATATATCGAAAATTGTTTTTGAATGAAGTCTAACCTTTATTGAAGTTTTTCTTAGAAACAACTAAATCTCACTCAAAACAACCCTTTCGATATATTCATAAAGAATAATATGATTCTTTATTGAAATAGACTTACTAAACTAATTATTAATCCATGATAATTCATATTTATTCTTAGATTTGTAAGACTGCGAACCATTAGATTCGTGCCCTAATCATGCCAGTATACCGCCATCTTTTTGCAACTACTGGGAGAACCGCCCGTATAGAGTACCTTATACCGAACAGCAACCGCTGGTATACCGCTGGTTTTTTCCCGGTTCGAATTATATGGGAGTGAAAAAAGTGCTTGAATAAAATTTCTTTTTCGAAGTTCATATGTTTACTTGGGTTCTTGCAGATAAACTGTGAGTGTCACATAGATAGAGTAGTTAAAAAGTTCTGGCAAAAGTAGTATAAATTCTTATCTTCATCGGTTTATTCATCATGTTTGGTTATTCTTGTAGCGACATCTATTACATACTAACACACTGATATAAAATTTCAAGAGTGTCTATTCTAACAAATTCTTAATGAAGTTTTTTCCTATACTAAAAAGATAGGATTTAGAAACGAAGATTCACCTGTGTCTGTCTGTCTGTAACACTTGGTACAAATGATTATTATCATGATGCATAATACCATACTCGTGGTTCAAGTGATCGTTTTTGTGACTCAATTCACAGTTTCTACGTTACAGATGACCATTTTTATGGCTCAAATGAGCGTATCTGTGTCACAACTAGCCACATCCATATTAGAAATGGCCAGTGCTATAGCATAATTCACTATCTTTAATTGTTATAATCAACTAAGGCATATGCTTTATCATGTACATTAGTATCTTTCAATATTTTACGTCAATTGTTTGAATATATGTAAAGTATGTAATATAGAACATGTTATAAATATTAACAGTTTGTTCTAAACTCATCATTGTACCGAATTCAATTTTTCTTAAAAAATTTACAGACATCTGTGTCATCATTCCGCCAGTCTAGGGCCCAGTAAATCAAAAAAACTGGTGAATGATGATTCATATATTTAATTAGTATTTAATATTTTACTACTATTACAGGCAGTTCCGAGAGAGAAACATCTGATGCTTTATTTTTGAAGTCTCTTAAAGTCGTATGAAGTCTTTTGAAAATTTGAAGTCTCTTTTATAGAGGTCTCATGGCTTCTTGGAGTCTGAAATCCTCTATTTCCCACTCGCACAGATCACATATAAAGTATCGCGAGGAATGCTTGAAAATATCAATCGAAAATTCACATACGAGAACACCGCCAGTAACAAACAGCATAGCTGTGCACTATACAAATGCAAAATCGCATATTCAAAGTATTGTTCTCTGTTTTAACCCATGTAGTCTATTTTTTGGTAACTGCGAGACTATTGCGCTGCAGGGGTGATCACAATCGGAAACATGCTAATTATCTTCTAGAAGAAAAAAATAAAAATTACGGCTCATCGATCATATTTACTTTTCCCTGTCTTTTTAGACTTTTGGTTGTTGAATTGTCTGAAAGATAGTCTCGGTACATATTCGGATGTTATTAATTTAGTTAAAGGATAACTCAAGGCGCTCAACTCAATACTTACTCAAGAATATCAAAAGATATTCTGAAAGTGAAGTGAAAGGATGAAGCTTTGTATACAGAATCGCGGAAACTATAGTCAAAAACAAAAGTTTAAGTGAAATTAGTTTTTCAGTATTTTTTTTCACATTTTGTTTTTCCATTTTTTTTTCATATTGAGAGGAATGGATCTGATTCAAATGGCGATATAGATAGTACGAGAGGCCAGCTACATGATGTATTATAAAACACGACTCTGTCTATTTATATAGATTTTTCATAATTAAAATAATTTTTTTCTATCAAACAATAGGTTTAAGTGCCTTTCAGTATTTTGCATTTCCTAACCAAGAAAGTTTTCCAAAATTGAAAAAAATATATATCAATCGATAGAGAATTCCATGCTCGATCAGTTTATAAAAAAAGGTTTTTTTTCTAGGGTCAATCGTCACCTTCAAAACTTGGTTTTAGTGAGAATAGTCAGCATTTTTCTCCCATCAAAACAATTAAAAAAAAGACTAGCTAACTGTGTTTCTCAAAACATTATTTCAGTAAGGTGGGTGTGAAAAATCAGTGATATTCGAACTACAAATACAATATTTGTCCAGTTTTGAACGTTCCTTCTAACGATGTATAAAACATTGTAATAAAAGGAAGTTTGTTGGAGGAATTCAATTTTCCCACTTCTGTTGACTATTCTCACTAAAACCAAGTTTTGAAGGTGACGATTGACCCTAGAAAAAAATCTTTTTTTATAAACTGATCGAGCATGGAATTCTCTATCGATTGATATATATTTTTTTCAATTTAGGAAAACTCTCTTGGTTAGGAAATGCAAAATACTGAAAGGCACTTAAACCTATTGTTTGATAGAAAAAAATTATTTTAATTATGAAAAATCTATATAAATAGACAGAATCGTGTTCTATAATACATCATGTAGCTGGCCTCTCATACTATCTATATCGCCATTTGAATCAGATCCATACCTCTCAATATGAAAAACAAAATGGAAAAACAAAATGTGAAAAAAAATACTGAAAAACTAATTTCACTTAAACTTTTGTTTTTGACTATAGTTCAAATATTAACTGTAAAAAGATTAACGAGTTGTTTTCTATATGAATAAATATCTGACAGTGCGAGAACTTCTTGAGTAACCTATGTAAACATCTTAGATTGAAACGGAGTCATTACTAACTTCTACTTTTTATGGAAGAGCCGGATGATCGAAGCATCTATTTGGTTGATGTAAAGGTGCACACGTCACATTACTCTTGCATATAAGAAAGCCATAGGTCTCGCTCAATCAATCCAATAACTCACCTGCTGTTATTTCATCAATCAATGCTCCGAAAGTGAATATCAGTAACGGGAACCATGCATATAGTGAATGTTTGAAGAATATCATTGTGAAACAAACAGCCTCAATTGAAATCGCTCGAAGTTGAATGGATATGGTGGCAAATATTTAATTTCCATGGTTTATATAGGGCTCGATTAATCTGGAGGCGGTGGAGCACACATGTCAATAAAAAATGCAAAGATATTGTTCTGATAATGCATGTGCATAAAATTAATAACATACTATCGAGCAGATGTTGCATATATGCATTATATAAATAATTAATCGGTCCAAAATTCAAGAACGCATTTTTTTATTAATAAAGAAATAGGACAAGTAGCATGTAACAAATATTTTAAGTAGGGTACTAGTCTCAGTACCCAGAAATTTCAAGAATATAGGTCAGCGTGTATTCTCTGTTCCTTCAAATATCGAACATTTTCACGTATATGTTCGCATTATATGAATTTTTGATACTTTTTCGATATGGGTAAATTCTCCTCTTTTATTTTATCTTTAATTGAATTAAATTTAAATTAATTTCATTTAATTTCATATTAAGAATTTATTTAAATTAAAAAACGGCTATGTTTCGTATGTAGATGAAATACTTCATCAGATATTAAACTTTAGATAAAGGATATATAAATAAATATAAGCAGAATAAACAAAAATTTTTCTTTTTCTTTTCTTTTGTATAAGTCATATTTTTGATACTGATACACAAATGAGGCAGTAATAATAATAATAATAATATCTCCATAGGGATTGAATCCTTTTTCGTACCACTATTACCGTTTTATTTTTCGTCGAATTCTCTTTCTTCTGAATTTACTAAAATTTTCTTGACCTTCCTGAAAAGTCCTGTGGATTTGATGTTTTGTTTTATGTAATATAAGTATCGGTACTGTATTAATTTCATCATGTATATTTATTGATTCGCTTATCATTGAATACATCACTTTTTTCGTGCGTCTTTTCCAATAGCCATTTTTTCTTCCATGATGAATGTAATAGTCGGATCAAATAAAACATTGAAACTTCTGCTTTTGATAGTTTTGAACTATTTTGGGTGTGGGTGTGGGTGGATGTGAGTGTGGGTGTAGGGGTGGATGTGTGGGTGTGGGTACACTTAAACGAATGATCCGCACCCACACCCACACAACCAAACACACACCCACGTACACGGCGACACCCGCACCCACATTCACCCTAATATATAATATATGATGATCCAAGGGTACCCCTAATATATAGTATATGATGGTCCAGGGGTATCCCCAATATACAGTAGTTGATGATCCAAGGGTACCCCCAATATCTAGTACATGATTGCCTATGGATAACCCCGTTTCACAGTACATGAAGAGTTATGGGTACTTCCATAAATGTTTATTCACTTCGATGAATTTTTAAGAAAAATTTTTTTTATAGTGAAACATTTACTTTAGCTTTAAATTTTTTGAAGTACACGTTTAAAGTATGGTCACTTTAACTTTAACTTTTAAAGTTTAAAGTGGGACTTTAAACTTTAACCTGTAAAATTTAAAGTTAAAGTGCCACCCCTTATCATGAAAATTCTGTTTAATAATATTGATTGATATTGTTAATGATAAATATTTTTCTAATAATTGTTTATTTAATTTTTGTGTGTCAAATGTTAACATCATTTTAATACAAAGACAAACAATTCATTCAGCTTAATGTAATACACATTTTTCATAGGAATCTAAGATATTCTTCAATAAATAAAACTAATAAAGACTAGTCTTATCGAAATTTATTTCTTCATAGGTGAGAAGAATTTATAATAGTAACAAAATTAATTTGTTTCCTTTTAATAAACTATTCCAATTCCAATAAGTATATCTTAATTTAACAAATAAATGTCTTGCAACAAATCTATTATGTATAAGATCAAATAAATAATCTATTTTTATTACTTTGTTGAAACTAAAACTCAAAATAATAATTAATGATGATGTTTATATTGATCGGCATCATACTTATTGTCTATAATCAAGCATATTAAGAATATATCTCAATTCTAATAATAATAGTAAATAAAATAATGAGAAGTATTTAAAATATTCATTTAAAATAAATAAATATGAATATATATTAAGACGTTGTACAGTTTCAGTGTAAAGTAATGATTGACGAAAATTATTTAGAATTGTTGGAAATTGTTTACCGAAAATAAAACTAATAAATTTTATAAAAGCATAGGAATTTTAAAGCTAAACAAATGACTAATATAACACTATCATAGAAAATAAATCCAATTAGCGGTTGAAAAATATTCGAGAAAGATGTAAATGTTTGTGTTAAGATAGGTCTTTGTCAGAATAAATTATAGCGAAACGCTTAAGATTGTTTCACTTGAGAGCAAGAGGAAAATTATCTGATATCTATCATTTCTAAACAGATTTTATCTTATCGGTTAATTTTTCCACTTAAATGTCAAATCGAAACTATTAAATGAATCACTCTAGTCAATAGATTTTGTATGCTTATTCGTAGTTCTACATAATGTTTCTATTCCTTCACTTTCGTATTCATGTGTAGAAATAGATTGTTAATTGAATTCATTAGGATTTTCGATAACGGATGAAAGAGAAACTAATTGTCGACTATTAGTTAAAATTTCTCAAACTAAACAATGTAAAATATGAAGAAAAACTCTGAAAACAAAAGAAAAAATGAAAATAATAATTTAAAAAATTATAAATAAAATTATCTGAAATAGTCATACACTAAATATTTCATCTTGTATTTGATTAATTAATGGTAAAGCATTATTCTATCGAGATGATATACCATCTTAAGTTGAATTTTGCATCAGATATCGAACAATTATATTTATATTGATTAACCGTAGATTTATAGTTTGACGATTAATATCCTAATAAGATTTTAAACTGTAGAAGATTTTTCTTATAACCAAAAATAAAATTGAATATTTCTATTTGTTTCTACTTGAAAAGCTAGAATAAATAGATCGATTGTTTGTTATTGAACTAATGATACGACAATAAGTAGTGTATATTCTCTAGAATAAAAATCCAACGTGATTGACTTTATGTGAACAAAAGAAAAACAGTAACGTGAAGTTGGAGATTATTAAAAAAAAAAAAGAAAAGTATTTCTTAGATGAAAGAATAGTGACATGGAATTCTCATTGAACAAGAAGTAAATCGACAATATGTCATGAAATACATTTCTATTTCTCACATTCATTTCGAACACTATGAAGAATAACTGTTAGCAATTGTAAAGCCTATGACAATATAATTTTTATTACTGTTTGTTTTTAGTAGAAAAAAAAATAAAGTTTATAATAATGAAAACATCTAGTTGTACTTCGAACTTTCTCAATAATAAGAATTAAGAGAATTGTCTCTAAATTTTTCTTAGTTCTGAGCATCAACATGATTATCATTTTCATATTATTGATTCATTGAAGAATTATTGAATTATGATTGTTTGATGAAATAAATAGCAACGATAAGCTTACCGACTGACCTATAAAAGATTTTCTGTCTACTACACTCATTATCAAATCTTAACTTTCTCGAACATGTCAGACTTTATCAAAGGATATATTTTGTTCACTAACATTTATTAAAACTATTTTGGAAATCTTAATTTTTCGTAGAATACGTATTTCTTATTATATGACATTATTATATTGAAGAGACCTAAGTAATGTTTATTATTTGTTTATTATTTGGCAAGAAATAAATCATACACAACTGTTTTCAATTCTTGTAAATCTAAACAAAAATTAATTTTATCGATAATTTATGTTTGACATAAAAGTTTGTGTTTTTTTTTCTTTCGTAGAATCTATTTTAGATTCATTTTCACTTGCTAATAATGAATCACAATGTTTTATTAAATGTTCTACTATATTGATTATATGAGTAAGAAAGGGATAATTAAAGATAAACAAAACGATTAGAAATAGAATGAACTTCATCAACATTGAATTAATTCTGATTAAAATGAATTAAAACTAATTGTATAAGTAAATCGAGTATAGCTGGTTGAAAATCACTTTCATTTCTATTAAGGTATTTTTAAGAGGAATTTTTAGTTAGATGAAAACTACAAACTAGGAGAAAAAGAACAAATAATAGATCAAATTTGTTTTTGTTTTTATATTTTACTCTCGAATTACACGATTTTCTGTGAATTGATTATTATTTATAATTGATCTATGATGTGAATCAAATAAATAAATCATTAGTTGTCGGATTCTTATTGTATGAATATTAGTGAAAAAATTATTGAGTAAAACTTGTGAAGATATATTTGAAGATATTCTTTCAGTAGACGATAATGAAACAATTTATATTAGACGAAGTTTTAAAACAAACTAAATAAAAAAAAAGATACAATCAGATAATTTATATAAGAGAAACTAAGAAAAAAACATTTTTCAGCTCAATTTCTGTGACATTATTTTAGTCTCTTGATTTAAAAACACAAACCGATACATTCGTTTTATATGATCAAATTTCTTACTTTATATTTCACCGTTCTTTTTTTTCTGCTCTAAAGATTATTTGCCTATTGATGTCGAGACATAATATTTCCACTTGTTAAGACTATCGAAATTCGCTAAATCATTTTTTCTGTTGTTATGAAATTCTTATACTGAACATTTCTTTATGTAAGTGAGACCCATACAGATATCTTAATTATAAGATTTCCATCTAAAGTTTTTGTCCATAGATAAATTTCAGATTAAATAGAACATGTTAGGTATTTTGGCTCAACAGATGAATAGCAAAGATTAACAATTGAGATTTTCCTTACAATAAATATTTACTATTGAAAAAGACAATAAACTCTTCTAAACATTGAACGTTGATTTAAGATAATTAAATATTTCTTTCAAATCTTTTCACAAAATCTTCTATAGAAATAAAATTTTAAACTGATTTCATATAGATGCATATTGAGGAAAGTAAATGTAGAAAACGATCAATTTGAAATGAATTTATTAAAATTTAATGTATCTGATACGATTAAAGTATACATTCGAATAATTTCATTATTGATAGATTATTTGCAAAAGTATCTTATTCTCTACGATTAACGTTTTTTTTTGTTATCTTTGTCTGTATTTGATGTTATTGAATTTCTATTATTAATATTTTTTCAATCTTTTTTATTGTTTTTAAAAAGAATAAAAAAATCAAATGAATTCTTTCAGATGTTCAGAAAATTTTATATGAAAATCAGATATTCTTCACCATAAATAAGAGACATAATCAAACATTTTCTTTAAATCTAAAACTTTAGAATCCATGTTCTCCGGTGAAATCTGAAATCTAAACTATAGAGAATTATCTTCTCCGCAAAAAACAAATGATTGTGAATATTTTTGATTTAATTCGAGAACACGAATTAAATAGTTCAATTTTTTGAAATAACTTCAATTATTTGTACTATTTTTATAACATTTTTTTATTCGTTAAGATGATTCACGAATAAATGGAAAATTTATTTTGTTATGATTCTCTATTTAATGATATAAATAAATACAAAAGAAAAACATTTGTAATAGATCTTCTTTAGAAAAATAAATCTATTTATTTGATTTACAAAATGAAATTGTTTTTTCTGTTAATTAAATATGATTGATATTATTAGTTCTATTTGATAAATGTTCAAATAAGAAAAAAATTAATTCAGAAAAAACATAATAAATATGTTTTCCTCTTTACTTGAAATGATTCAATAAATAATACAGAATAATTATTGTAATTTATTAAGATCATATTACATTAACGAATCTTTAAAAAAAAACTTCTAAGTAAACGAAGTTTATTCTATGGATTATGAAAAAAAAAACAATAGTCAAATCATCGTTTATATTAAAACATTAAGCAAATAAATATTAAAGTTGATACAAATGGTTTTATTTCATATTGTAGTTTATCATTTGATATTATTACAGAAGTATTTTATTGTCATTCTGAATGATAAAAATTTATATATTCATAGACAAGAAGAATTAATCGATTTAACAAAATAATCTATTGACCATTGAAATTCTCAAAAATAAGTGTGACAAAAAAAACTCTTTAAATCAAAAAATAGATAATAACTTACTCATTCTAATAAAACCGACTTTTCTATTCAAATTTTAGAAAAAGAAATATCTCTGTATTATTAATTCATTATAAACGTATCAAATTTTCTCATATTCTTCATCTCTTCATATAAAAAAAAACCAAAAGTTTGAAAATTTTTTGCTGTAACAAAAAGTAAACATTATTCTTTGTTTAATTTATTCAACTCCTCGATTGAATGATTAGAAAGCAGAGCTAACTATTTAACGTCTCGAAAATGCAGACACTAAGCAAAAATAAAAGAAGCTGATTGACGAAGTCGTATATGGGTGTGGGTGTGTGGTGGGTGTGGGTGTAGGTGTGGGGGTGGGTGTGGGTGTAGGTGTATGGGTGGGTGTGGGTGTAGGTGTATGGGTGGGTGTGGGTGTAGGTATGTGAGTGGATGGATGTGGGTGTGCGTTTGAGCAGGTGATGGTGTTTATGCTATTAATACCCACACCCAGACCCACCCACAACCCACACACCCACATCCACACATCCCTCACCCACACTGACACCCACACCCATATCCACGCACTCACACTCACACCTACCCAGGCAGACAATAAACGGCCGGAAAGGCGTTTAAACGCGTTAAAAAAGCGTTTACACCGTTTTAACTGGTTTAAACGCGTTTACTACTGATTTTTTCACTTTTAAATCGTTTTTACAGTTTATTTTCAACTAAATTTGACAAAACCATTAAAAACGTCCCAATTTCGTGTTTTTTTTCGAAAAAAAACGTTTTAACAGTATTTTTCCGTTTTGCTTCGATTACCAAAAAAACAATCAAAACTACAAAAATTTTATTATTATGCTTATGCTGTCAGTAAATCATGTGCATCGTTACTAACTAGTTGTTAGTAGGTGATAGTCTGCGCTACTAATCTGTTACTAATGAGTAGTAAATTTTTAATTGAGCTATTCTGTAATAGTTATACTTGTTTGAATGTATCTAAATGATGTAACACAACATAGTGAGTAATCAGTCTGGTTACTTTCTAGTAAGTAATAAGTTTTACAATTCGTTGTTTATAAGTAACAGGCAACTGATGGTTAGAACATGTGTCTTTTCCTAATAAACAGCAAAGAATCAGGTCCGATATTTATTATTAGCAAACAGAAATTTTAAACCAAGAAAATTTTTTTATTGTCATTAAGTCGAAGTCAAAATTGATAGCAGTATAACGATCTTACTGAAAATACTTCGCGTAGTGAGTTTACATATTCTATATTGATGTATTGTCAGTGTATCTACTCAGCAATATTCCACTGTCAATTGAAAACCGTTAAGACAAATATTGTTCGGTGTTAATATCTGATGAGAATGTAACAAGGCTTATCTTTGATTTGCCGCAGAGTAACTGCCATAAACTGATTTGCTTAACAGAAATAGGCGTGCAACACATCTCATGCTGAATATCTTTAACAATCAGCGTGTAGACAATTAACGTTATAGTGATTTGTTCAATGAATATTATAACATCATCTTAACCAATATTGGTTTATTTTACTGCACATTTAAGAAGATTAATTCTAGCTCAGTTGTATTTTGTGAATTATAATAAGTGCAGACAAATATTGTTAACGCTCAGAAACTAAATGGAAGGGGGAAATCATCATTAATGTTATTACATGTTAGTATATCATACTAACAACATAAACGATTCCTTCCTTCTTAGATTATATGACAATCATAATCTTCTCTATTTCTCTTTTAAAAGTGCAAGTACATATGGGCAACAATCATGTTTAACCAAGATAAACAAGTTATCCTGTTCTCATATAGCTTATAAGTAAAAAATGTCTTAGAGTTTTACTGTTTCAATAAAAGTTTCAAAACTTAACTATTTTATATTTCATCTAGTTATCATCGTCACATAGAAACAGAGTTATCATCCGTCCACATTTTCAAGAAATTTTTTCCATTCTGCCTTTTCTTTCCGCCCGTCCAGTTCACAGAAAAAGGAAAAAAGAGGTCATTCTTTTATCACTCTCTCGTCCGATTATTCGTCTGTTCTTTTTCTTTGAAATTCATTTGTGTTCTGTTTCGTTCACAGAGTAGTGGCCTAACTGAGTAGGCCATTTTATTTCTAACATATACTTAAAATTAATGTTAAATTCACTATATGTAATGGCGCATACTTCTTTTGTGTAAGACTGGATATGTTCGAATTAGATAAGTTTTTTTCTGCGGAAATCATTCAGAACGAGAGAAAGAATAGGTCACTTACTGCATGGCTATTAATAGTGAGTTTCTGTGAAAAATACTTCAATATTCACTAGGTTAGTGTTGACTTAGACATAACATGTACGATACTTATGACAATACAACTAGCAGAGTCGCTCGCAGACGATAAACATAGCAGGGTCCATTAAATATTCCTCACTTGAAATGTTTCATATAGAATGTTCATCACGAATACGTGTGACATATGAGACGTTTTGAAACAGATGAGTTTTCTACTCGATGAAAAGGGAATCTTAAGTCATCGAAATATGAATAAGCTTTAAAAGAAATATCGTCACTACAGGAAAAAGTAGATAGCATTCTGATGCATAGGTGTGGCTTAATCAATTTCGCGAGCGACTTAATACATACTATAATTATGAGATTTCGTAGTGCGTTGATGACATTTCTAGTTATATCATATCTCTGTACTTTGATATTTTAGAATTTGACCGAAATGAAGTTAAATTTATTAATGATACTTGAAAAGAACATCTGTCTACCATAGTAGTTCCGATTGTAGTTTTTCTTATATTAGAAGCTGGTTAGAAAGTCCGTGCTTTGCCTTTTTATCAATTCCTGTGTTAGTCGTACTATTTTAAATCTGTTCATCAGTCTATCTTATCCGTCACTTATTTGAAACATGAATGGAAATAATTCAGTTTTCTTCTCGTTGATAAACTGACCGATTATATTCAGATTATCATTAGATTAATGTTAAATTGACATATGTTTATTGTTTATACTTTGAAAACAGTGCAGAGAATTTATCTCTCGTCAGTTCGTCTGGTTTTATGTTAAGAGCAAGTTTACATTTTGCCATTTACTTGTTGGTATTTTTTTCTTTTTGTTTTTTTTCTAATAGTGGAATGGTATGACAAGGTGTTAATGCTGTTCGATTAAACCTACATTTTTTATCTTTCTTTCCACTATTGAAAAAAAAACACAAAGAAAAAAATACCAATAAGTAAATAGTAAAATATAAACTTACTCTTAACATAAAAAGAAACGAACTGATGAGAGATAAATTCTCTGCACTGTTTTCAAAGTATAAACTATAAACATATGTCAATTTAACATTAATCTAATGATAATTTGAATATAATCGATCAGTTTATCAATGAGAAGAAAATGTAGTTATAAATTATTGGTACTTCGTCGTTTAGATGAAACGTTTGTTGATCATTAAGAGGCGTGACAAGGGAAATTATTTCAACTGTTTAAACAGTGTCATTAGTCGCCAAAAACGCGTTAAAACAGTTACAATTTCAATGACTCCAAGCGTTTAAACATATAAAACGTGTTAAAAGTTAATTTTTCATAAACTGTTTTAACGCGTTTTTGGCGACTAATGACACTGTTTAAATAGTTCAGATGTTGAGACGTTTAAACGCCGTTTTTGCCGTTTTGTTGTCTGCCCGGGCAGACCCACCCACACCCACAACCCACACACTCACATCCACACATCCCTCACCCACACTGACACCCACACCCATATCCACGCACTCACACCCAGACCCACATCCACACCCCACCCCACCCACACCGACACACCCCTCACTCACACCCACACTCATACCCACATCCACATACTCACGCCCACACCCACACGCACCCATACTCCACACTAGACATGTGCGGGACCAAGTTTTTTTGGTCCCGGTCCCGGTAAATTTTTTTTGGTCTCGGTTTGGGTCTGGGTGAAAATTTTCATTTAGTCCCGGTGGAAATTTTCCTTTTGTTGCTGATTGCGGTGAAATTCTGTTTTTTAGTCCTGGGCTCAGTTAACACATTCGCTATAATGTGATCTAACAGTGAGCCACGCTTCATTTTAACGAGAAACTGTATAGAGAAGTACTTTATTTTTCTTTGTTTTTAGACAGGAGGTTGAACATAATGTTTTATCTGTTCTGCCTTCAGAACTCTTTTTGAGTCCGTTATTCCATAGCATGATGGGTCTTGTTAAAAAAATCAAGACAAAAAAATTGATACTCACAACAGAATGTTTTTACTTTCTTTGCTACCGCATAGCTCGCTTCTCTTGATTGTTGTGCCCTTCCTTTCGCAAAGCAGCCAGTACTGCGTCTGCCGACATTGCCCGTAAATCCTTCCTTTTCTTCGAGCTTGCGATTAGTGAATTCGCGCTTGAATCGGGTTGCTGATTCAACTTCTCGAATGGCATGTCATGCTGAAATGACCTCACAGGACTTTTGCCAAACTACAGAATGGTTACTTTGCTTCATGTGATGTTACAAACACAAAAGAGAAAACGACAGATCAGCATAGGATGAAAAGACCAAGCAGTACATTTATCGCAAGATGAATGCAGACGAAAATGAATCTCTAGAGCTACTCTTTAATAAAACCGAATCACGTCGAATGTGTTAAATTTGGCTTTTGTTCTACACCCAGTGTAAGTAACCTTACTTTTTCTGTTATTTGTCCATAGTCAGAGAAGTTGTTGCAGAATCTGCCGGTTTTAGATCTGGAGCAGTTCTCACTTGTATTTCCGCCGATGTTTCTTATCAACGGCAGACATGACCGGGACTAAATTGTTTTTCGATCCTAGTCCCGTCCCGGTCCCGGTAAAATTCTATTTTTTGGTCCCGGTCCCGCACATGTCTACTCCACACTCACACACCCACCCTAAAATAATAAAAGCTTTTACAAGAGTTTAGACTGTCCTCTTGATCATATGATTTTTTTGAGAACAAATTTGCAGTTCGTATAGAGATGATTACAATCGCTTGTAAATAAAAAGACCAAAACTACAAAGACCACAAGTGATGAAAAACATATAGAGGAAGAGACTGAACCAAGCACCATTAATTGATGTTGCAAAATTATGACATAAGAATGTGTCTGCTTTGTATATTATAGTTAATGGTAGAGGACATGCATCGACTGTTGTTTCGAGAACCGTTTTCAAATAGTTTGTGAACTAAAAACAAAAATAAAACAAATTTATTCAGACTGATTGTTTACAAAAATTTTCTAAAACTAACATCATCAATTGTTTGATTAACTACACCAGTCGATAATGTTGGAATGCTAGAAAATATCTTTTCGAATTGTGTCTGAATGTTTGTCCAATCGTTTTTGATCGGTTGTATTTTTTCTTTAACTTGAGTTGACGTAACTTTATCAGATAAATTATCAAGACGACCGATATCAGATCTAATATCAATCGAGTCAATTGATGCATTGAATTTATAGAAGATTTCTTCATTTAATTGATTCATTGCATCATACGTATAATTTTCCAAATGAGTTAAATGATTTTTAAAAAAATATTCACTAAAATGTGTTCGATTTCGACAATCATCGATAACATTTGTGAATACAGATTGTACATCTAGTTCACCAATGATGAACTCATTGGAACTATTTCCAAGTAGTTTATCTAATTCAAATTAAATATAAACTGATCGATTAAATTAAACAAATATATTATTACCAATGAGAAATGAAACAAGAAATGATTGATCATCGTGACCTGTTCGACAAGCACCTTGAGCCAATAAATCAACACCATAGAGAACACCGGTAACAAGAACAATCAGTATCAATATAATCATCATTGGAATAAAGATTATTCGCATACAACAGAGAACAGCTCTTGAAAAACCTTTTGATGAGTGCATATTCGACATTGATCGTTTCGTTTCAATTGATAATGCAGATCGGTGTCTACAAGCATTTTATCCATTATTATTATTCGCAATGAACAAATGAAATCTATCAAAAAATTGCCTAATCATTTATCTCACCAAAGTCTCTATTGAAAAGTTTGTAAAAACCTTTTCATTTACGATGGAATCTGTCTAGATGACTCTTTACTTTCAAGAATTCTTTTTCTACAAAGACTATATAGTGCTCTAGTATAAATGCTTAAAAGATTAAAGTTCCTATCTCTTCATTTAATAGTTATGAATAATTTTTTATATTTTGGTTCTATTCTGTATAAAATACAACACAATAACCTCAATCGTTTTCAGTTTTTTCTTTCTCAAGTTATAGAATTTTGTAGAGATCTACGGACGGGAGTTTTCGGAACTCGGAACTGTCTCGGGGTTCTCTAGAATTTCGTTATTGGAAGGTATACGCGACAAAATTATACTGCTTCACATAAAAGACATTTCTTGTTGTTGTTTTTAACACTTTCTGTCATTAATCTTCTTCTATCATATGTGATGTATGTCTATGCTTTATTTCCAATTCTGTCTACAACAGATAATTTCTTTTTCGTCATCATGTATTACAATCTGTTCTACACTTTGATCTATAAGATTCTGCCCTTCTGTCCTTTTGCCATCAGATATGGAATGTATAATAATTGATGTAGACATTGTCAAAAATTTTTCCCTTTGTTTTTTTTTCATAACTAGTTTAATAAAAGGTTCTTTTTAAAATATTATGTACTATGCTTGATGGGCGAAATGCAAAGCTATTCATGAACTTTGAAATAAAATATAGGAATTCGAATGATTAAAGGTGGTAGATCTTTTCAATTTTTTCATGCCTTTTACTTTAAGACCAAAGTTATTATTTTGACTATCGAAGTAAGAAAAAAAGCAAAAGAAAAGAAAAAAGGGAATCTGGTTGACCGAACTTAAATTCAATATTTTACTCATCTAATTGAAGTAGATCGAGAAATAAATTGTATACAAGTATAAAATATGTTGCATGAACTAACCGATATTTTGATGATCGACCATTTTGTTGACAACGACACAAATAACATATACTGATGAGAATAACGAAAGTAATGGGAATGAAGCCAAAAACAATAGTTAATACGAGAAGAATTATTCCTACAAGACGAATATACCATCGAATTTTATCTTCTAAATTCTTATCAATTAACATTTTATTTTCCCATG
Source organism: Rotaria sp. Silwood1 (assembly GCA_905250075.1). Lineage (NCBI taxonomy): Eukaryota > Metazoa > Rotifera > Eurotatoria > Philodinida > Philodinidae > Rotaria > Rotaria sp. Silwood1. The sequence goes on along the minus strand of CAJNOP010000065.1, from coordinate 141,011 downwards.
GTGTTAAATGAGTAAGAAAATCATTACGAATTGTATCAATTAATTTTTTCATTTGTTGATGAAGAAGATTTAATGCTTTAATAATTGTGTCATCGATTTCTTTATCTTTTCCATCTGCATAATCACACAATTTTTGCAATGGTGCCTTTAAAAAATCGATCATACTATTACTTTCACTTTTAATAGATGCAAAAGTAACATATATTTCTGATGTTAGACTTGTGGTTTGATTGATGAGTTGTTCCAATGCACCGATATGTACGACACTATCACTTACTGATTGACGAATTTCATTAAGAAAATATTTTTCTTGAAGTATTTGATCAAATCCTTTGACAAATATTGATTGAGATGCTTTGATTACAATCGAATCAGCTAAAAACAAAAATATTATTCGTCATTAATATTCAATATTTTTCAAAATTTTCTTATGCATCAATTAATATAATAAATTAAAGAACATTGATTTGAATGGTATGTAGAAAATCAAAGTTACCTTGTGTCGAATACTGATCAAGTTGTTCAAATTGTTCAAGTAGATGTTTTAAATATAACGAAATTTCTTTTGGATAAATTTCTTGATTGACTTCTTTAATTGAATCGTCGAGAAATAGTTTTATTCTGTTAAGTTGATAGGCAGTATAAATCATTAGACCAATCACAATTAAAACAATCAACAATAACAATATAACGTAGCAGCATTGTCTCGAACATTTTCGATTCTTCCTTCCTTTACGTCTCTTGAAGTAGAGAAATGTTAATTATTGTTCGCGACAATATCAAATACTCACTTGTGTGAATTTTCTGTTACAACAATGGCTACATAAAATAATGCAAAATAGAACCGAAAATAAAATGATCAAAGCCAAAGCTATACTTGTGTAGATAATAGTTGATGTTATTGGTTTTAGTTTGACAATGGTTGAAGCATCCCACGATTTGATTTCATTTGATGTGACTTGTTTTAAAAATGATCGAACATCAGCTATAGAAAATGTTGAGCGAGCTAATGAGGATGAAATCAATTGAGAAACAGCTTTTCCATTTGGATTGTAATATAAATGGCTAGGAGTATTTGTGATATTACTGACTATTGGTATTGTTGGTAATGAAGAAGATACATTGAAACATGTTAATTCCAAAACCATTGAGAAATATTAATTGACTTTATAGTAAAATAATAATATAGATATTGAAAATTATTTGTCTAACAACACAAAATGATCAATTGGAAAAACAAACATTTTCACATTAATTATAAATAATTAAATAAGGAGAAATTCGATACAAGTAATCGTTAATTTATATTGATGTCTCTTTAGTATTTAATGATATTTTTCCGAACATGAATGCTCTAAGTTTTTAATAGACAAAAACATTTTCTTCGGCAGAAAAAAAATATTTTCACACATTATTTATTATATAGAAATACTGATTAGTTATGACTGATTAACCAATCGAGTTTTGATTTCTCTTCAACTTTAGTGTAAGATACAAATAGTCTAAATTTCTATTAAAATTTTTTTTCCTTTCTTTATATCATTTGATAGACTGTGAACTACTGATCATAGAACACTAATTTTCAGTGTTAGTAAAGGCTTTTTTTCAGGTTGAATGACACGAAAACTAGAAGAATATCATTTTTTCAAAATATTCTTCATGGTTTATTTTATGCCTTTTCTGAGCTTCGGAGAGTATTTTTTCAGATTTACGTTAGAATCAGCGACTGAATACAGACAAGTTTCTAAATTGACTTTACCCCCGAAAATCTTTTCATGGTAGTGCTTCTAATCGCAGAGATTACAGTTTTTGGTGTTCAGTCTGAAAAAAAATCATTCTTAGAAGCTCAGAAAATGTATGAAGCAAAATATCGAGCATTCTTTGGAAAAGATGTGTTTTTCGCAGTTTTTGGTCTGAAAAAACAAAAACATTTACCATCGCTTAAAGAAGTAAGTTTTCCTGATCAGTCAAATAATACTATTAAAAGGCAAAACTATTCACTCGAAATTTGTGTTGTCGGCACCTTACTATTCTGAATTTCAGTTCGATGGATAATAAACTTATTTTTCAGTATTAGCTCAAAATCTAGAATGAGTCGACTGAAACACATGAAAGAACACGAAGAAATTTTTGTGAAATTCACACATATTTTCGAAGAAAGCAGTCAGTATAAGTTTTCATTCGAAGTTTTGCGACTTCTTTCTAGATAAACACCTAAGCGACCGAGAGAAAAGAGACGGCACGAGTTTCTAGAATTGTTTTCAAAATGGATTAAGTTATAATTTTAAGAAATGATGAATATCAATATTTGTAAGCTGATTAATACATACAATAATTTTTATCAATTAATTTGATGATTATTAAAAAAAATATTAACTAAAAAAACAGCGTAGTAAAAAATGAAAAATGATGAGTGAATAGCAATAGTGTAAATAAGAATAGGGCACTTATAAGAAAAAAAAACCTCTGTTCGAAATGCGGTAAATAAATAAGACCAATCTGTACTTTTGTGATTGATTACTTTTGAAAACAACTATTCTATGAAGGATTTTTCACTAGACGTATTCTGTTTTCATTGAATCTGGCTAAAGTAAAGAACATGTATGAGTTAGAGATTTCAACCCCAGGGAGCTGCTCTAACATGAGTGTTTTGTCTGAGTCTCTTTCGAAACTTATATATCAAATTATAGGGAATATTAGTAATTTGAGGTCTATCATTTTTATCGTTAGACAAATTAGTAGCTCCATCGAATCTAACTGATAGAAAGAGAAACAAAAAAGAAACTGTCAAAAGCGTTCTAATATTAATCATAGGCGACTTGTAAGGTACACTTTACTCTGAAAAACTAACTAATTTATTTTTCAGCTCCGACGACAATTTTTACATTTTCATCGAAAAATGTGTTTGTTATGATGAATCAGCTATTAAGAAGAGAATAAACGACGTCAACAAACGTATCAAGTTGAATATAAAAGGCTTATTATGGCGGCCCCCTGGGGTTGAAAGCTGTAACTCATATATGTTCTTTACCTTAGCCCTGTTCAATTAAAACAGAATAATATGTCAAGTGACAAATCCTTCATACAATAGTTGTTTTCAAAGGTAATCAATCATGAATGTAAAGATTTGTCTTATTTATTTACTGCATTTCGAACAGAAATTTTCTAAATTTTTTCAATCGATGGCCTGTTCTTTGTTTGTACTATTGCTGGTGACTCATTATTTTTCATTTTTTAATATTCTTTGATTTTTTTCATTTAACTTTTTTTTCATCATCATAAAGTTAATAAATAATATTATATATATTAATCAGCTCACAAAACATTGATGCTCATCGTTTTTCAAAATTATAACTTGATCAATTTTGAAACAAATTCATTATTTCCTTTGAAAATATATGTGAGTTCCACAAAATAATGGATTTATAGTCAAACAAATGGTCAAGTACACTCGTAATACTTTTATTAACATGCAAAGAAAAAAAGATTACCTACGATCTTCTAAATGATTCAAATCTTCATTGAAATTTTTGCTGGATGAGTTGTTACATTGAAGTCTATCTGAATTCTATTCATACAGTCAATAGTCATTCACATTGTTTTCGATACTGAGCATAATTAGCAACAATTTGTCTAACACATATAACAACACTTATATATGATGAAAGAATCGATGAGTAATTTGGTTGTAAATGTTTTCTTTTTCAAAGAAAAAACTCGATATTATCATTTTATTGAATACTTTTGGTCATAAAATTCATGTGATACAGTTAATAACGACTTATCAAAGCAGTAAACGAATCAAGTATAATTCGATCATAAAAAAAAAGAATTTCATGCCTTCTTTGTGGATTCGAATCGATCGTTGTCAAAATAGAATTATTTGTTTTAATGAATTATGGAAAATAGAGGAAATCGTTTCACATATATTTGGAATGATATAACTACCACGGACAAAATTAACCCAACACGTATTTTTGATAGATATTTTCATTAATGGTCAACCACGAAAAATACAAGTTTTTCAGAAATTGTTTTCGCCTATAAAACTTTGTAGAGCTCGTTTCACTGATTATTTGGGTAAAAAAATATTCAAATGTACTCAATAAATAATGACATTAGAGTCACAATACTCAAAACTTAGGACTGTTCGTGACCGCTGCTGAGTAGTAGGTGATATTTTTGAGTATTCTGAGCCAAGGTTCGTTATTGATCGAGTAAATTTGAATATTTTTGTTCCCAAAATGATCAGCGAAACGAGCTCTACAAAGTTGTATAGACGAAAAAAATTTCTGAAAAGCTTATATTTTTCGTCGTCGACCGTCAATGGAAATATCTATCAAAAATACGTGTTGCGTTAATTTTGTCCGTGGTAGTAAGTATATAATATATATATATAGAATTTTATTTTTGTTTTTTGTTATTGAAGAAATTTGGAGATGAGTTAAGGAAGAAATTGAATGAGGAGGGTGTGGGGTGTGGGTGAATGTGGAGTGTGGGTGTGGGTGCCGGCGTAGGTGTGAATATTCCTCTTTTGTGCACCCACCCACACCCACACCCACCCCCATACACGCATACCCACACACGCCCACACCCACACTCACACACGCTCACACCCATACCCACACCCTCACAACCTGAAAAGATTTTGAATTGATCTTTGAATTATTACTAGTAAAAATAGAGAGCAATCCTCGTCATTGATTTTCATTATATTTAAATAATCAATCTTGAATAATGGTTAAAAAATTGATCAATTTAATTGAATTGGATAACTGGCTTGATAATTATGCGATAGAATTAATTCATAGTATATTATATCTATGATTGTGACAGACCTCCTTAGCAACGGTCTATCACAGACGTGACAGACATCCGTAGCAATGTCTTCTCCATCACAGACCGTGACAGTCATTCTTTGCAACGCCCCATCACAGATGTGACAGACAGCCTTATACAAGCCACAGACTGTGATAGAAGACTTTAAGCAACTATCGGATAATGTATAACTAACATATGATTAGAGCATATATGGAATATTATCCTGTTTGAACTATATAATGTAAAGTAATCTATGGTGAAGAAATATACCCCAACATATATTGAAAAGAACAGTTTTTAAAAGATTTGCAACAGCAGTTATATCGTGTTTCACATTTTTCATCCCGCAAGGGATTGCGCTAACAGCTTTTATTAGAATTGTTAGTTGATATTATAAATACGAGTACAATAGAGTTAAAATTTCAAAAAAGTTAAATTAATCTTTCAAATCATTTAGATAAATAATCAACGTAGAAAATTAAGCGGATTAGAAGACATTGATGGAAGTTGAACTCGAGACAGAAATGGTATCTTAGATTGATCCTGATGTTGAGCAGCAGACGAATCATGACGTGCAGTTGTTGACTCTTCACCAGAATTCGATGAAGCCGCTGCATTGCCACCCCTTGAAGTTCCGAGAAGAGGAGTATCTGGATCCACTTCTTTCAGCTGAATAATAAAAAGATCATTGCCCGAATCAAGACATGAGACAACTTGAAATTTTCGAGCAGCAATAAGCAACACCTCATCTTCTGTTGGAAAGAATGAATGTTGTTGAATATCTTTTCCAGAGCTACAATCAATATTAAATAAAGTTCTTGTGCCTGTTTTTCCTAAAAATTGTTCCGATTGAAGAACATGGATTGACCTTGTGCAGGATGAAAATGCCGGCCAAGCAAATATTTTTCCTTGGGGATATTGAGCCCTTAAATCCCGTTTTACACCGCGATAAATCGTTTTAGATATTGTCGGTAATTTTTCCAATGATGCAACAAATAATTTGATATAAAGTTCCCATGGTTTTATTTTTTCTGAATCTTCGGCTCGTAGAGAATTGTTAAGAATAACATAGAAGGAATTTTCTCTTGGTTCCCATTCCATTGAATAAAGCATAATTGAAGCTGATTCATCTGGTGTTAAACCATCCTTTGGTGTATCACATTTTTGTTTGGCTTTAGCAACCATTTCTTTCACATTGGGGACAATTGAAACAAGTGGATCGACAGCTGATTCAATTGAAACAGTTTGCACAGCTTCGAATTGTTCAATTGGTTTCCACATATTTAATGATGGAGCAAAATATTCAATAAATCGAAGGGCATGTTGTGGGATGACACTTCTTAAAAAATTTTCAAACTTTGCGAGATCCAACACTTCGAGTTGAAACATTTCGAAAAAGTCGTGCACTTGCTAAAGAATTGTATGATTCCTACAAGAATTTCAAGAAAAATATAAATTAATATTCACTTTCTATTATAGATGAATATAATTCTAAAGAATAATTTTCAAAAACAAAACGAAATGACATTCTACAATGCTTTTCTATCGAAATAAACTAAATTAATACGAAATATTTTATCGAAATGATCGTTTACTTTAGATTCTAAAACATATTTTTATTACTAATTAAGATTAGTTTGATCGTTTATATTCAATACTAACCTGTATTTGTGACTAGCTGAAGTACCCGATGTTAGTCAAAATAATTTGATAGTACTTATTTGGCGTAAGAGAAAACGACGTTACTATGGTCTTCTTCTAGTATCTTCTAATTCGCCTTGAAAAATCTCTTTGAGAATCACTGTGATGAGTCTATTTGGTGAGCACTTTAAATAATTTCTAGATTAATCATTTTGGAATATTTTCGTGGAAATGGGAAAAACTGATTAAAGAAATATTATGGATCATGAAAGGGTGCTAACATCGAATTGTTCAGCGAATAGATGAATAAAATCTAAGCATACCTTCATGCCCTAGAATCTCTTGTACCCGATGACGAAAATCATAGATCTGTACTTCCTGTCGTTCTCGATTTTTTGAGAAAAACAATCATACGCACAGTCTCCCTGGAAAAGGCATTTACTGCAGAAATCCAACAAAGAGAGGCCCAAATACCGCCCTAAGTTGGAAATTTTGGATCGAAAACTACCCTATGACCTTCCTCCAGACGAAAGGGTATTCCATGCAAAATTTCATTGCATTTGGTCGTACCGTGTCCAAATGCATGAAGAACAGACAAACAAACAGACATTCTTCTTTATATATATATAGATTAAGAAGAGAAAAAGTAAATAATAACTACCTACGCTTCATTATTTCTACCCATTTTATTTATATACATAGGAAAGAAGAAAAAGCTAACGAAAATAGTGATACGCAATTTTTTTGCACCTAAATATAACCGATGATTGTAAGTGCAATTTTCTTGTGTTATGGCGAGATCAATGATATACTCTACATACATAGTAAACTACAGTAATATTCAAATAAAGGATCGCTGGTAACTTTTATATTTCACCGATTAAAATAATCAATCATGGTTGGTAGAGTATTGATAATTTTGTTTTCATGCAGAAAATGTAAACAAATACTGCCTTGAAATAACTTTATTCAGTTAATCAAAGCAGAGCTGAGCAAAATACTCGAAATGGTCGTACTTGTAAAGGATGATTCATAAGCTTTGAGCCTTCTCAGAAAACCTGCTCGTCTTTCTTATAACAAATCCAAAAATACTCAAACTTTGGCATCTAATCCTTCATGACAAGGCAGATATTACTTTAAAATTGCAAATCTCTGTCTCTAGAAATAAGGGAGATATAGAGGTTAGCATTTTGAATTTTTTTCCATGACCCAAAAATGAAAAATACCAAGGATGTTTACGAAAACATGGAGAAAAAATGTACAAAGAATAGTATCAAAATAGATATATGTTCGAAGAATGATGTAGGACAAAATTACATTCAAGTGTCAGTCGGATATTTATAGTAAATCTCCAAAATTGTCTTTAATATCCCATGTAAAAAAAATAAGCGTAGAAATCGGATTAATATCGATTTTCGAGAAAAAAATCGCGAAAAATCGATTTTTTGGGAGAAATCGGCATAATCGATTAAAACTATGTCTGGTTTTACACTAAATCCATTTAATTGTGCTGCTTTTTTATTCAAATTCTGAAGAATTTATCAAAATATCTATGCAGATGAAATCTTTTTAAAATACAAGAAAAACAACAGACAAAGCTGGTAATGATTTTTCAACTTGATATAGAGGTTCATATTCCTTTTTCAAATATGTTTTAATTTTTTGCTAAATGAATCGTGGTGGTTGGTTTAGGAAGAGTGACAAAGTGTGGGAAAGCGGAAATAAAAGCTAGTGTTTGTTGACGTTGGACAATACACACATTTTTCGATAAAATCAATTATTTCGATGAGACATGTTTCTTTTGTTGTACGGTCGCCCTATCTTATATGCTGATACTGATATTCGCTGTTGTTACAAGTAACAGTGCAGCGAAGTCGCTCGACTTTTTTTAGATAATCGATTAATAATAATGGTTGGTTGTTGTTGACAGAGAAAATAGAGCAGATACATCCAAATATATTCGTACTGTTACGACGGAAGATAATATTGCTGTCATCTGCTATTTTTTCTTATGTGTATTGCGTTGTTGATAATCGTGTATGTCCAATGTATAATACGTCAAAATGCTTGATTATAGCATGAGGAAATAAAATTGATGGTAGTAGATATTGTTATTTTGGCTCGTGCATCAAATGGATGTTGAAGTCAGGGTCGCCGCTTGAATAACTGAGACGTGATGAGAGAAACTGTGCCAAATTGTGACTTAATAACGATGTGTTCACGTGGACCATGGCAGCTTGCAATAGATAAACCGCAGGAATTATTTCTTCTGAATGTCAGCGAGTACTTTTTGTTGTACGAGTTATCTGACCTGAGTGAAAAAATGAATGTTCAAATATGAATTCGGCAGTAACAAACATGAAAATTAGTTTAAATGATACTGTATAAAATGATTTGAATCAGAATAGCCGGCTTAAAATGGTTTATTTCTAGCAGCCAATATTTAAATTGAAACAGATACTTTTAGATTATTGAAAAAATTCAATTCAATCTGTTATCTTTTTTTCATTTTATTTAATTTCACCGAGTGAAATGGGACAAAATCAATTTTCTCTAATGAATCAGAGTCATCCATTAAAAATCTAATCGATTTGAATCGATTATATAATTAATCTATTAAAACTGACTTTTGGTCGTAGAATTCCTGCAATACGTAGAAGAAACTATTGATTCTCACCGTTTCCTTCTTTAATACGTTATAATCAGTTTTCTATACGAAATTCAAATACTCTATTAAAAGCGTAAGAAATTAAAGTTCAATGAAAATAGTCAATGAATATGTAATCTTATCTTGAAATGGGAGACTACATTTTAATCAATATATTCGTTCATTTATCAACGTCCATAGGCATACATTGTAGTTGGTATTATGGATGTTCCTAGCAGGATAATAAAGTGCATCATCGAAATTCAGTTTTTCTTTTAAAGAAGTAACTGCTACTCTAAGTCAGTAGTACTAGTTAAAAAAGCTTCTCTCAAGGCGAGGCACAAATTTATCAATTGCAAATTTTCTTTATGTGAAATATATTTAATAGCAAGCGATTAAGCAGTGCCATTTAAATTAGTTTCAATCGAATTTATCATCAAAGCTACCCATGTAAAAAACGACAAAATATCTGATTTTAATTGATTTTGTTTTTACTGATTAGAAATCGATTAAAATCAAATTTTTTCTCGTTTTTTACATAGGCTGCACGAGCATCTAACCTAACATATCTTCGAAGTTTAAAGTGGTAAAACTGGTGAGTGGTCCAAAGTCATTGACTGTTGCTGGAATGTGATAAATAGAGTGCACGACTTGAACCAAGAGGGAAACAGCGTACTTGAAGTAGAAAAGGGTGTATGTGGGTGTGTGGCGGGTGGGTGTTGTTCTTTTCTTAATTTACATCCACACCCACACCTATTCCTACAGTGGCGCCGAATCCAGTGCAAATAAGAACAACACCTAGAATAGCTGTGGTAGCAACGCTTAACCACGGAATAAATTTCTTTTCACTTATTTCAAGTAAATATTCGATACCACGTCCTGAAAACTCGGAAAGTTCCAATTCTGGTTTTGCATTATTCATCAATAATTCACTCAAAGGTTTGACTTTGTTGATTTCTATGTTTTCTTGATCGATTGGAGCTATTTCGATCGATCTTTGTGCTTGAGAACTTGTTAAGCGTTTAAAATTTTAACTAAAATTTAGATTCTGCTTTCTTATTTGTTCAATACGAATTTGAGCCGTATTCGTTTCTAATCTATCAAAATGAACATTTATGGATTCATCGTTTAATCCATTCAAAAGACTTTTGAATTCGATATCAATAAAATGAATATTAAAAGTTGCATTCGGACAAATTGCTACAATCTTTTCTATTGTTTCTTTCTTTAGATCTATTAATTTTAAAGCTGTTTCATTTTTCTGTAGTTTGATTGATCTTTGTTTCTGCTGTTGTCTTATCTACTAGTTCTTTCATACTGTTAATATTTTTTTCTTCGTTACTAAACGAACACAACTCTATATATTCGATGTCTGTAGACAGAATAACTTCTAGCACCTGCTCTTTTCTATCGAATAATAATATTTCAACATTTATATTCTTAGAATTTATTTTTTGTAATTTTTGTGAAATTTTTGCTCCACTCAAACCAAGAAATTCGACAGTTAATTATGAGGGTGTGGGTGTGGGTGTGGATGTGGGTGGGTGTGGGTGTGGGTGTGGGGTGTGGGTGTGTGGGTGAGTGTGAGGTGGGTGTGAGGTGTGGGTGGGTGTGTGGGTGGGTGTGGGTGGGTGTGGGTGTAGGTGTGTGGGTGGGTGTGGGTGTAGGGAGGGGTGTGGGGTGTGGGTGGATGGGTGTGGGTGTGGGTGTGGGTGGATGTGTCGGTGTTGGTTTGGGCTTGGGTAGGTGTAGGTGTGGTGCGAGCGTACGGGCGTTAAGTAGAAATAGGGTTGATCTCCACATCCACGCATATCCACCCCACATATTTCGTCGAAATTGACCTTATTATTCAAAATTGTAGATGGCCTAAACGGATCCTGTTTTTCGGAGGTATAGATATGGTTATTTCGCCAATGTCGTTGATAATGATAAATAAAGTGACGAGCGGCCCATACTTCCATAGAGTCAATGACTTGATACTTCAGTGAACATCAGTGTTCCAGTAAAACCTGACATCGGTGCAGCCACTGCAATCAGTGCAGTCAGTGTCAGTTTATTCACTGGTTCAATGGACATCAATGTCAGTGTGTCACTGCAGTCAGGGTGCTCAGTGCAGTGATATCACCGTTAGTATTTCACAGTTTTCACCGAAACTGCACATCCCTTGATACTTCATTTTTAGTTGAAAGATAGATTTTGATTATTCTCTTTGTTCAAATCTCAGAAATATAAAATATTCTTGCAATATTGATAATATTTATTGTTTTTGACTTTATTTCTGCTCATTTTGTAGTATTTTATTTTTAGAATGTCTACTGGAAATAGGTTCGATAGTTAATGTTTCACATCTTTTATTAGTTGATAATGAGAACTTTCAAAAAAGTTACTTTGTGAGAAGATAGACTTTTCTATTATATAAAAAAGTATAAATAAATTGAAATTCAATAAAAGGAAACGTACAATGGCATGAGTGATCTAACTTTGCTTTTCTTTTGAAATCTCAAAAGAAAAAGAAAATTTTCTAACTTATTAGAGGATACTATAGAAAGTAATCATCAGCGATCAGTTTTTTTTCTCTTTTGTAAGAAAATTTCGGAAATTTTTATTTTCGCGTAGTAAATAATTTCTTGTATGAAGAGCTGGAAAATGATTCTTCAGTTGTACTTCTTTGTGAAATTGTTTTGAAACTTAATATTGATCATTTTTCGAATCAAAACTTTATCATTGAATCCAAAAATTAGTTTTTTATCTGATTCATCTTGATATAAGGATCCAGGACACGTTAATTCATCAACTCGAGTTTCTTTTGATGAAGACTTCTCGTTTGATTATAAAAACTGATTCATTGCACGTATTGACCTTAGTATCATTGTGCATCTTCATGCATAGAATTTGAAACAATATCAAAACTTTGAAGATTAACTTTTTTTTATTTACAAAATGTGATATTTGAGGGTGTGAGTGTGGATGTGTGGATGGGTGTGGGTGTGGGTGGGTGTGGGTTGCCATAAACAGATGGTGGGGTGTGGATGTGGGTTGCCATAAATAGATGGTGGGGTATGGGTTGCCATAAACAGATGGTGGGATGTGGGTGTGGGTCTTAGGATAGAAAAAAGCCATCCCCACGCCCACACCCACACCCACACACACATCCACACACACCCACACACACACCCACACCCACCCACACCCACACCCATGTCGATCGTAAATAAAAGTGTAAATTTGATCTACGTGGTGATATACATATGTGTCTTAGAGGAAACATGCCGTTAAAGAGATATCATTTAGAATCAGTGAATGCCGATATTTGTCATAAGTTTTTATTTTCATATATTTCAAAAAAAAATAACATTTTTTTTTTCAAAACTCATTAAATGTTATAAAACTGCATTGACTAGTCTCTTTAGTCGTTCAAAGAAAGCTAGTTACGTTTGAAAAGTAGCTCAGTTGTGAAGGTGATTGCGTTACGAAAATACTTTATCGTTCATTGTTATTCAAAAACAAGATGTTCCCGATTGTATGAATGACTGCTCTATGTAAAGAATTTATTGACTTTTTTTAGGAACATTCCAGTTTCGCTAGGAGAACATGACTGAATCACGCTCTCGAATGACTAAATCTTATTTTTTGCAAGAAAATAGAAATATCGTATCGTTTTTCTTATATTATTGTTTTCGATATATCTTCTGATAAATAAAGAGATTATACATAAGATATTTTTCCTTGGTTGATTCTTTACAGCTCACACTGGGTTTTTTATTCTGAGAACCTATAGCTAAATTTCTCAAGAAATCAAACTAAATAAAACATAGCCATTTTTAACAATGTGACTCCATCACGACATCCTTTTCTTTCGCAAAAACTTTTGTTTAATATTCTTCAAATTTGTTTTTCTTTTCTATATATAACGTATTATCTTAATTGTCACTTTTTTACAGCGTGTTTTCTTTGTAGTTTTAGTTCAGCTAAGCTTTTAAACTCTATATATAAGGCCTTTCTCTCCCTCAAAAATTGATCTCAGCCCAGGTACCTGCAAATGGCATGAAATTTTCAGGAAATGTTGAGGCTATTGTGGAAAAGCTATGGTAAAATTTTCAGCCGTGTACCATGATATTTGAGTGAGATATTGACCAAACAAGGGTCAAAAATAGCTCATTTGGCAAACCAAATTTCTTAGTCCAAGTCCGTGTAATGTATTTAAACTTTTTTTTGTTTGAAAGAGCATATCAGGATGCAATGCAGTGCAAACCTCTTTTTTTTTTAATTCTTACTTCTTAAGAGAAAAAAAGCGATTGAAAGTTCAATGACTCAAACAACTCTTAAAAAATGAGTGTCGAGTTATATAAATGTCTGTATATATAATTAAAAAAACTTAATTAAAAAAAACCGCTCTGTACTGCACTGCGTCTTAACGCACTCTTTCAAACAAAAAAAAAACACATTGAATGAGTGTCGACAGAGAAATTTGGTTTGCGCGCTCAAGAAACTATAAACGGAGAAAAAATGAACAAGAGTTTCTGTTTTTTCTGAACACATCTTATTTTTCGAATAGAGAATGACAGAAATCTTCAAAACTTTTTGGAAAAAATCGAGGTGCCGAGTGAAAATTTTTGTTGTCTATGAAAGATCAAATGACGAGCTATCTTCCTATTTATTTATCTTAATATTGACCATTCTGACGAAAAATGACTATTTTTTAAGAAGGAAGGTCTTGATTGATTAGCATAGATGGTGTCGCAAAACCATTGATTGGTCGCAAGAAATAATAATAAGAAATTATTATTGCATCATTAACCAACACATGTTGTAAACAAACTTATAAAAACTGGGTTTTTTTTATTTGTAATGAAATCGACGTTTTCACGAGAGAGAAAACCAAAAAAAGTCGAAAAACAATCAAAAACTGACATAAGAAGAGTAAATCGTCTAAATCGCCGATTTTTTCGTAATCACCATTTACTATCAGTTTCATCGAAACAAAAGAACACATGAGTAATCATTCAAAACAATATACTTGTCTGCATCTTCTAACTTTATAAGTTACATTTATCAGAGCAACAGTCTCACTGTTTTATACAAAAAAATATTCAGCACTTCCTTCTGTTTTTGTCCAATAAATTTGATTAGTTTATATCAAGTAGCATGTTTTGTTTACCGATTGGGAATCATGACCAATAGAGAAATATGTTTTTTTTTAAGAATATTGTAATCATGACATGGTGAATGATTTCATGTGAGACTTACACAAATAAAAATTTAATTATTCTACGTAATAGTAATTACTACGTAGAATATTTATCGCATCTTGTGTATGTTATTGCACCATGTGAGTGCTGTAATCACCAAATGATCCTTATCTATCGTTTTTTATTACTTTCGTTTGGAATTTTACATAACCTTTTGAAACTAAATAAATACGTATACTTTAAAGAAAGCAATAATATTTGGTTGGATTTTTTTTTCTGTATAATCGACTGTTATTGTAACGGTTTTTTTCGTTCTATGCGTTTTTTTTAACATATTCTGTAAAAAAAAAGCACACCTTTTCTCGTATAAATATTCTTGTCTCTACAGGACCGTACATAGATTTCATATTCTTTGGTTTAGTATAATTAGCTATGGCTGCTCAAAGCGAAACTCAAATTGAATGGTATACAATTACTTGTGGCACATGCACTTTTACATTACCCAACAGATATCAAGAAATATGCCCTATTGGAAAAGGTGCTTCTGGTGCCGTGATGTAGGTTTCATAATTGATTTTATTTTATTTTTCTAATTATTGAATTATTCTTTAGTCGTGCCAAAGATACAGTACATTTGATTTTGAACATGGAAAAATAAATATGAAATATATTGTAATTTAGGAAACCGGTCAATACGTAGCTATTAAAAAACTACTTCGACCCTTTCACAATTCAGATCGTGCAAAACAAACCTATCGAGAACTGAAATTACTCATGTATCTATATCATCCGGATATAGATGTGTGTGTGAAAAAATTCTCTTTGTATCAGTATAACTTGATTTGTATTTTTCTCTATTATAGATTATACAATTGTATAATGTATTTACACCAGAAAAAAATGTGGATGATTTTTCAACATTGTATGTTGTAAAAATATCATTTTTTAATAAAGATGTTGATATTTTCTCTTTTTTTTTACAGATATTTTGTCTTTAATTTTGTTGATTATAACTTACGTCAAGTTATTAAGCGTGGTAAACCATTCTCAGAAGATCATATTAAACAAATAATCTACTCACTACTTCGTGCTTTGAAGGTATGATGAATTCAATTATAATCTCTCACTAATATATTATTGGTTTCTTTCTTTTTTGTCTAGTATATTCATTCAGCTTATATTATTCATCGTGTAGGTGAAACAAAAATATTTTCTATGTTCAATATTGTTGCTTATGTTGTTAAAATAGGATCTGAAACCAGAAAATATTGGAATAGATCGAGATTCAAATGTTGCAGTAAGTATTGTACTGATGTCACAGTTTAAGTATCAAAGTTAGTTAAACTATCACTTATTAACAATTTTCTTACTTATTTTAACTTATTATCATTAATGAAGTGAAATTAGTATTGTGTGTCTCTTTTAGTTTGTGTTTTACAAGTATAAAACCCATTTTATTCGGTTGTCGTCTAAGACATTTTCGAGAATGAGCGTTGTTTTTTCCAATCAATTTCCATTGATTAACCTATTATTTGGATAAACTGAAAGATAATTATCTCTCATAAGGACAAAAGACGTTTTGACGGATGACAATAGGAGAAAATCTAGTTCAAAGTACACAAATGTTTACTACCGTTTTTCTCGTTTTTGATCGATTTCTGATTATGATTTGGAATATTTATTGAAAAAAAAGAAACATCTGTTTAGTCAAGGAATAGCTATTCAATGTTTTTATCTCGCGTACACAGAAAGTTGTATATTAACAAAATTAAAAAAAAGCTTCTGTCGTCTACCCGAAATATGCTACACGACGCACTGCACTCGAAAGGATAATATTTATGTGGACTGAAATGAGTTCGTTGTTGTCATATTGCATATCAACAGTGGATAATTTGTTTCAGAAAAATCTGAAGAATGCAATATTAGAAAAGAACCGTTTGAATTCAAGGATAAAATTTCATGACTGAATCAATGCTATTTGTCTTCGAATTTGTGATAGGATATTTCATTCGTTAACAGATAGTAGCAAAAACAGTAAAGTTTGTATTTTTGAAGATATTATGTCGATAATTAAAAAGAAAAGGATAAGAAAAGCTAATCACCGCCCTGATTACACATATGAGTGAAGAACACTACCATGGTACCGTTGAAGAAAGATAATCAATAAATATAAATTTAATAAAAGGAGAAAACTGATTGTTGTATTCTATAGATAGATGCCGATTGTGTATCATATAATATTTTCCCAATATTTTTCCATGTTGAAGTCGATATCTCTTTGCTATCTTCATATATCAAATAGTCTCAGCATATGAATACTTCAACAAATATCACTCTTCTTAAAAAAATATTCGTATGCATTAATACAGCTTTCTAAATGATCAATTTCATTTTGTCAAAGTTGACGTTTCTTTTCGACTTCGATTGTAGCTGTTCGACATGTAACCTCATTTATCGATAAGCTTCGTAAAATATGTCTTAATCAAATGGAATTTGAATACCATCTAATCTTAAAATAGATCACTATTCATTGTATCTTCTGTTATTGTTTTACAGATTCTTGATTTTGGCCTAGCTCGTATTGCATCAGATGGTATTCAAACTGGTTATGTTGTTACTCGGTAAGCCAGAAATTTTGTTTCTATTTTATAAAATATAAAAAATTTCCTTTATTAGGTGGTGGCGTGCACCAGAAGTATTTATCAATTGGGAACGATACGATGAAAAACTTGATATATGGTCAATTGGTTGTATAATGGCAGAATTAATAGTACTTCAACCAATTTTTCCTGGACAAGGTTATCTTGATCAGTTAGATAAAATATTTGATATAATCGGCACACCAGATATTACAACATTACATGAGTTAGCCACTGAAGGTTTGTATCAAAAAAATGTCATACGAAACTCATCTCATATATTAAGTGTTGATAATTTAAGTTTGAAAAATACAATTCTTCATTCATGTTGAATATCAAAAAAGCTTTTGATATCTCTTAGAGTTTACTCTTATAACTTCATACAAGTGATATTATGTACTAGCAAATTTTAGAGCCACGGAAGTATATCAGTCGACTGAAACCAAAACCAAAGCAAGATTTCAATCGACTATTTGGTTTTCAATATGATCCAGCAACAAATGAACGAATATCGGGTGTTTCACCAAAAGGTAGAAAATGAAAAAAAAACATGTAATTTCATCTGTTTTCTTTTTGATTAAAGGTGTTGATTTACTTGATCGTCTTCTATCTTTTGATCCTCGTCAACGTCCAACTGCACAGGAAGCACTGGGTAAATTATCATAATATAACTGCATAGTCGTTTTTTTTTGTTTGTACATCGGATTTATACTTTAGCCCATCCATTTCTGAAAACATATCATAGTCCAGAAGACGAACCCACAGCAAATCCTGTAGTTGACGAGCATCAAGACGCAGAATATAGTGTAGCAAAATGGAAATGTAAGTTATTGAAATAGAGAATTGATTGTTGAAAATCATTTTACTCAAATATTATTATTCTTTTTTTTGTTCTAATAAAATGTATTTGAACAACAAAGAAAGAACACAGCTGAGATGGGAACAGTAGCGATTTTGATCGTGAAGTCTGCTGTTTTCTTCTCGGATAGAAAATTGTCTCGCATTCAACAAAAACAAATTCTTTGAAAGATTCAAATCTTATGGATAAGTGATTAGAGCCTACCAGACAATAAAATAGTGTTTGTCGTTAAGAAATGTGTTTTACACGAGTAACAAATATGCAAAATTTATTCGAACTATCATAACAGGAACAGCAGTTTAAGAATTAGATCATTGTTAAAATGATTTTTTTTTAAATCAGCATGATCATAAAAAAGGATACAATTTTTCGTAGATTCCGTTAAACATATTTTCATTAATCGCATTGAACCAATGAATTCTGCTACCAAATTAGTTGAGGTTCAATCAACAATAGAAAATGTTTGGGATATATGTAAAGAAAGATAACAAGGACAGGAATACACTGATATTGAACAATTGAACGATAACATTAAAATGTTCTAGAATAAACTTATTGTTTATAGAGAAAATATCAGTATGATATAAATTAGTAATACTCGATTGAAATGGTAATTATGTTAGCAGATCTATACTTTTTTAATTTCAAAAAGGTAGATTGTTGCATAAAAATATAATCAAAATCGTGAGGAAAATTGAAGAAATACTACAAAATCTTGTTGTAACATTTTCTCATCTACTGAGAAAACTATAAGCCTGAAATTTTATGATCATTTAATAGTGAAGAAGTGCACTGATATATTAAATTTTCGAAGAGTTTTCTTTTGGTTGAATGCGAGAATGATATATTTTAAGATTGCTTCAGAAATTCTGAAATAATTCTTGTATTGTTCATTACGAAGAAGGTGTATGGATAATTTTTCTCAAAAAATTTTTAATTTTTAATTCGAATTTTTCTTTATAAAATTCAAGAAAGATCCAATGTCGAAAACGATTAGTTCATTTATATATCTACTTCAAATGTTTATTATTGTTTTAGCTATTGTTTGGAAAATGGTTCAAGACTTTGTACCACCACAATTTCGTATCAATGATAATCCTAATACGATTCACGAAACAATATGATGAATAACAAAAGAGTATTAGTAGTTCAAAGCTATAACTATTGACACATTCTTATTGATAACATTTTTTTTTTGAGGTTCAATTAAGTTTTTGTTGTTGTACTAACATATTACTCTGGAATTTTCTTTAGTACAGAATTCAATTCGAAAGTTCGGATTGAGTAAATGAGAAATGTTTTGTTCTTTCGTAGTGGAAAAAAATTTTTCTATTTTTTTAAACTATCTTTCTTTTATCGATTACAGTGAATAAATCACTATAAATATGATTTTTATTGCAGTTCTGACTTTGACACTGGCTTCGAATTCAGAATGGGAATACAAATTATGATTTCTTTTTTTTAGAATAACTTGACTGATCTTATGTAAGGTTTGTATATTGTATAATATCAATGTGAATATGATTGAGAAAATAAGAATAATTTAAAATACCCAAGGGGTGCAATTGGTAGAGAATACATCCTATTCCGCGATGTTGCACATTGCTGGAATTAGTTCCGCCCCGGAAACGATTCCATCCAATTCCGCTCACACAGACCTCAATCCAATTCCGGAATCATTTCCAATAATACCATCTAATTCCGAAACTTCCATCAAGCAGAAATCGCAGCGAATTAGCCCGAATTGCTTCAAATTCCATGTAATTCCGTTATATTCCGGAATCATATATACGTTGCATTAATACCATAGTTCACTTCTAGTGTATCCATGCAATTCCCAAACGGAATTCCGGGAATCGCTTGAAGAAGGAATTCGACGGAATTGCATGCAATTCCATGTAACTCCGTTCGATTCCGGAATCATTTATTCCTTGCATTAATACCATAGCTCACTTCCAGTGTATGCATGCAACTGATAAACGGAATTCCGGGAATTGAGTCGAGACGGAATCGCACGGAATTCGACGGAATTCCTAGGAATTTCGTCCAATTCCGGAATTCCTGGAATTGATTCCAATTCTGGAGTTGGTGGGGATACAACCACCACTCAATTCCCTGAATCGGACGGAATTCCCTAGAATTCCGTGCAATTCCTTCCGATTCCGTGTAATTCCGCCTCGACTCAATTCCCGGAATTCCCTGCAATTCCGTCCGATTCCGTGTAATTCCGCCTCGACTCAATTCCCGGAATTCCCTGGAATTCCGTGCAATTCCGTCCGATTCCGTGTAATTCCGCCTCGACTCAATTCCCGGAATTCCGTAGCGGAATCACTTTTCCCCTCACGCATGGTGATGCGACTGAAGATTATCCTATCGCATAAGTAAGTAATTCCGGAACGGAATTCCGGGAATTGAGTCGAGACGGAATCGCACGGAATTGGACGGAATTCCCAGGAATTCCTAGGAATTTCGTCCGATTCCGGAATTCCTGGAATTGATTCCAATTCCGGAGTTGGTGGGGATACAATCTCCACTCAATTCCCGGAATTCCGGAATCGGACGGAATTCCTAGGAATTCCGTCCGATTCCGTGTAATTCCGCCTCGACTCAATTCCCGGAATTCCTTAGCGGAATCACTGTTGGCCCTCACCCTCACGCATGGTGTTGTGACGGAAGATTATCCTCTCGCATAAGTAAGTAATTCCGGCGCGGAATTCCGGGAATTGAGTCGAGACGGAATCGTATGGAATTGGACGGAATTCCCACGAATTCCTAGGAATTTCGTCCGATTCCGGAATTCCTGGAATTGATTCCAATTCCGGCCTTGGTGGGGATACAACCTCCACTCAATTCCCGGAATCGGACGGAATTCCGTGCAATTCCGTCCGATTCCGTGTAATTCCGCCTTGACTCAATTCCCGGAATTCCGTAGCGGAATCACTTTTCGCCCTCACCCTTACGCTTGGTGTTCTGACTGAAGATTATCCTCTCGCATAAGTAAGTAATTCCGGTACGGAATTCCGGGAATTGAGTCGAGACGGAATCGCACGGAATTGGACGGAATTCCGCCCAATTCCGGAATTCCGTTCCGGAATTGGATCATCATTAGATTCATATGAGATGATAGAATAATACTAGGTATAGCAATTCCGGAATTCCTAGTAATTCCTACCGATTCCGGTTTCATTCGATTCCGGAATTAGACGGCGCTGTGAGGAATTGCTGGTATTTTCTGGAATCGATTCCGGAATATCTAGAAACTGTTAGAATGGATTCCGGAATTGAATGTCGTGCAGCGTGGATGTGACTCCGGAATCGTTGAAATTGATTCCTGGGGCGGAACTGATTCCGCAATGTGCAACATCGCGGAATAGGATGACTGCTCAATTGGTAATGAGTTTTTTTCAAGGATCTCATAATTCTAATACGTACAAGATGGTCATTTTGTTTTTGATAAACATATAAGCATGTTTGTTTATGATAAACTGTGCAAAGGTTCCGATGCTGTAAATTGTTTAAGAGTTGAAGAGGAAAATTGTCATCGAAGTCAAATCTGTGAATTCGGGTATCTTTCAGATTACAATATTTGATTTTTATACTCATGTCGAACGCTGACTAGGCTCCTGATTGGGTACTTATTTAGTTTCCGTAGCATTACATAAAAATCTATTGTAAATATTTATCGATTAAATGGTTAGAAACATTCTAAGGCCATGTTCTAAAAAACAATCAATGTTTGTGTGACATACACATTGCATAATGCCTTAAACTAAGCGCATTTAGTATGAAAATAAGGACAGCATTGGTGAATATTTAGTATAACTGATTTTTGTATTAAAAAATTTCATATTATAATTATAGAAAAGAGTCTACAAATAGACATTGATTTATCAAAGAAAGTTAGGATTCGGAAAAAATGATAATATTCGAAGGATGTATTGTTATATTGAAAAGAACTATAGGTCAAGTCAACATTGATTTTTAGATCTATTTTTTTCAAATAAGTGAATGAGAGTCTGTTAAATTAATAAAACATCGTTTTCTTGAAAACCTTGTTTACAAAAAATATGCGTTTGTTGAAGAACGTAGTAGTCGGTCAATTAGTAGATTTATTAGACTTTTATATGGCATGTAAAGCTTTGAAATAAGTTGAAGAGGTTGATTACAGTTGTTGCGATGATGTCGCACGTTAACATATTCACTATATTCTTGTTATTCTCTATCCTTTTTCATCTTCTTTAATCTTTAATTGGTTTCTCATCTTTTCGTTCTTCATCATATACATATTATATATGTTATGTTTGTTTTCATTCCACACATAATAATGTTTGTGCATATACATCAGCACATACATATAACATCGAATATATATATGTCTAAGTGCAAACAGGAAAGAAAGAAAACGAAACTCTAACAATTGACGACCCTGCAAAACAAAATCAAAGAAAACCAACAACAATAAAAGCAAACAAAAAATTAAATTATTACTTGGTTAAATAATATTACAATTTATATTAATCAGAGCCTCTATAAAATTGAGACTCGCATATATTCGTATCATATAATAAAGCCTCTTGTACGGGGACTTGAAATTATTTTAATATCAGAGCCTTGAAAAAAAAATGACTCGAATTTTTTTTAACTATGCTGAATTTTATTCGTGATATCCATATTTTTTTTGGGAGATTTTTTACAATTTTTGCGGTCGCTTACGAATAATGACTCGAATTGTTTCTTTAGCATTATAATATTCATTTGATTTACCTACATAAATTATATTTTACCAATAGGAAAATAAATTTTAAATTAAAAGAAGGGGGAATCAATATAAAATTAGTTTTAAAATTATTATTACTTTCAAAAGTCTAAACAGAGATTCTAAAGAGAATTTCGTAAGTACATCTTTTTGTGTACTCAAAAAGTGAGTACATTCTAGAATCGGTCAGTGTGTCCGGCAGTTTACACGATAGCTTTTGAAAGGAGAGTCCGATCGCGATGAAATTTTCTACACAGTTTAGTCTCAACAATATCTCGGTCGACTTCGAAGAGGGTGTGGGTGTGCGTAAGATTCTCTTGTTACATCCATACCCACCACACTCCACCCACCCACAGCCCACAGCTACAGCTACACCCATACCCACACCCCACACCCACCCGCACCCACACCCCTGTTGGAAATATTACCTAATGAATTGTTACTCGAATTATTTGAATATCTTGTTGCTGCTAAACTTTTTCAAGCCTTTTGAAATCTGAATATTCGTTTTAGTACTGTTTTTTTCATACAATTCCGTCGCTATCGTGTTAATTTTCATTCTTTCTTCAAATATCAAACTTATTTTCTCTCTCGACATTTAATTCCATTGATTAATAATCAAACTATTTCCATTTGTCTCTCAGACAATGGGCATGATGGTCCATCTCGAACAAATTTCTTCTTGTCTTCTGGTCTACAGATTCGTCGATTTATATGTTTACGATCACTTGTATTGTGCTACATTAGTAATGACACAATATTATGCAATATATTAGGTGATTGTCATCAACTCGTTTATCTTACTCATCTTAAAATCATTAATTGTTCTTCAGTATATACGAATTCTGTTGATTTTTCTAATACAATCTGGAGTTTATCGACACTCACTCATTGTCGTTTGGATATTCAATGCAATTTCTCGATTCCAACAACGGTTTCATTATCTCTTATATATCTTTCAATTTCATCTCAATCTTGGACATTGAGTCAAATCATTGAACTTTTTCAGCAAACGTCTTCTGTTCAACGTTTTCATACACTACTCAAGAGATTAAAAGAAAATAAATATCAAAAGCTACCTTCTATTCCATCGATGGCAATGTTAAAATTATCTCATGTTTATTCATTTGATACAATGGTGAATATTTTACAAGCTATGCCTAATTTAACAAATTTGAAAGTGGATACATTCTTTACTGACTGTGATGGATATCGATGGGCAGAAATGAGAGACAATTACTTACCTAAATTGAAAATATTTCGTCTTCAAATCCATATGAAACTTCTTGATAAAAGTCACAATGCACGATATGTTTATGAATTGGTTGATTCATTTCGAAATCGATTTTGGCTTGAAAAGACATCAATGGTATATTCGTTGTCATGATAGATCGGATGATCAATGCATGAACATTTTTCTTAATACTCTACCTTATGCCTTCATTAATTTCAATTTGGATAAATTTCAAAAATCATATAAATCAACCTGTCCTCAAGATAATGATTATTTTTCATACGATCGAGTGGATAATCTTTCTTATAATTCTTCATTATTGATAGATTATTCTGGTATGGTACGATTTTATAATATTCGTAACATGAATATTGGATTATGTCTTGATAAGAAATTTTGGAAAAAAATCCAAAATTTTATCAGTTAACTTCGATTACTGTTTTAAAAACTGATAATGATGCTGAAGATCATCTACAATCATTACTTGATCGAGCACCTAATTGATATTCATTAACTATTCAATCATGGCCATCTGCTCATTCACCGTTAATCAAAAATATACATACATCCGTTCGTCGGCTCAATTTACGGATTAATGATTTAGCACAAAGTTATTTATCGTACAATAATGAAGCATGTAAAACTTTTATTCAATGTTGATTAGCTATACAATGTGAAGAACTTTTACTTAAAGTTCGTAATCTTCAAAATATACTGGATCTTATCAATAATATGTATAACCTTCGGCTCTTACTAATTAATATTGATTTTAGATTCAGTCCATTTCTTCCAGTAGTGTAGAACTCGTTAAGTCGTTACGACTATTCAACTATTCAACGACTATTCAACTATTCAACTATTCAACTATTCAACTTTTCAACTATTCAACTATTCAACTATTCAACTTTTCAACTATTCAACTTTTCAACTATTCAACTTTTCAACTATTCTACTATTCAACTATTCGACTATTCAACTATTCAACTATTCAACTATTCAACTATTCGACTATTCAACTATTCAACTATTCGACTATTCAACTTTTCAACTATTCAACTATTCGACTATTCAACCATTCAACTTTTCAACTATTCAACTATTCAACTTTTCAACTATTCGACTATTCAACTATTCAACTTTTCAACTATTCAACT
>CAJNOP010000065.1:89256-111605 GCA_905250075.1 Rotaria sp. Silwood1 | reverse complement strand
ATTGTCAGACGATTTGAATATACTTGGCTCTGGAATCGATTTTTGAGGAGAAAGGCAAGAGTTTGAGCGTAGTGTAATGTTCTTATTAAGAGCAGATGTATTCAGAATGAGTTAGCAAAACTCAAGTTTTTTTTGTTATTACCTTTCGCTCATCAGTCATTTAGTTTTCGAGTTGATGCTCATGTGAAAGATTGTCTGCCATTTTAACGGCTATTCCTTCTCGATGAAACTATAAGCGTAAGAATATTTTGAATATATTGCGGTCTTCTCATGGAAACTGTTTACTTGACTACGTATGTTAGCAGCTAGTTGATCTCTTTATGAGTACTTTCTTATACGGTGATTATGGACGAAAGCAGAAAAAATTGCAAATTGAAGTTACTTGATAATCAAAAGTTCAGAAAACTTGGAGATATAACATACGGATGAAGCATAAACAATTAGGGGAAGCAATAAGTTTTTATTACTTGCCAGAATTCTTTTTAGGGGACGCAATTGCTAACTCGTTGCTTACCGGTGCGCTGTCCATGCCACGGAATGCACCCATCAAAATAACAAAACACAAATTCGTGAGACTGTTGATCGACACTTCTATATTACCTACAAGATTGTATTAAATATATGTGTACTGAATTAGAAAGTTTTACTCTAGTCTACAAAGAAAGCACAAAAATTTGGAGAAGCAATAAATTTTTATTGCTTCTCCAAATTTTTTTTAGGGGACGCAATTGCAACTCCCTGTAGTGCTGACGTGCCGCTCATGTAGCCTCACCCTAGTATACGTAAGATATCGTTATCTTAATATCATTTCAACATGCATTTTGAGGGTGATGATTAGATTGATTCACATATAACTTGTTCTCTTGTTCTTTTGTGTTACACACTTCTGATTATAAAGCGACACGATGCGACTAATTTTTATTTGGTCTCTAGTCTGGTTGACAATGATCAACGAACCATTCTTAGTAAGACATACATCGTTCGTTGATACTATTACGATCATGCCAACGCCTATTCCGGATAATAAGTTTGAGCAAGTGATTGCTGAACGTTATCTGTTTGCGCCGTTTGCAAATGAATCGACTGCTTGGCCTGTTCTCAATAATATTCAAAATGCATGGCAGACAGCTCCATTACCGCGTTATCATTTTCAAGCTGCTGAAGGAGTTTGGTTACTAACTCAATCTATTAATAGAGTACAAGAGGTGGATTTAGGAACTTGGACACTGAAAATGTATTGGATGTCTTTGTCTGCCAATGGTACTTTGATAGCTTTATCTGAGATCGACGTAAAGAGCAATACCAGTCTTTTGGTCGTATCACATAATGAAAACACTGCTGTAGCATACACAGCCGCACTCATCTCGCATGATAGTGTGCAATTAATTTTGTGTAGCCGATCAGATGCTAGTTCGTGCAAAGTTATACAAATCATAGTTTTTCCTTCTGCCCTTCTGAATACCACTAAAATCACAGGCGGTTTATTTGTGGAGGATTTGGGAGCTAGAGGATGGTTGTATTTTGCTGCGGATTCGGGACTGCACGGATTGGATTTATCGACATTTATGATCAATCCATTTCTTAATGAGATCAATGTGTCTGTTTCCTCCTTGGCATGGAGTTCCAAACGGCAGACAATATTTGCTGGTACTGAGACCAAACTTTGGATTCACTCTTATGGTGTTGGTAATGAAGGTTGGCGTTTTGAACATATCAAGGGACTTATTGATGCACCGATTACTTCTCTGGTATATAACGATGTGCAAGACAAATTGTGGATTGGGCAAAGTACCGGAATAACTCTTCTTTTACCGATTATCATGCCAACAGGTCACCTCCATTGGTTTTTTTCTCGATTGGCAGGACAAATCTCTAATCCTGGATCAGATATTGGTCATCTTCCATTTTCAAACATTACCACTCTAAGTGTTAGTCAGTCGACGTTACCTGACCGTCGTGTATGGCTGGGTGCTGTACGTGGGGTGATGCGTTTCGATCCGAACAGTAGTGACATCAATGCTTGGCGTGTATTCAATAGTGCCAGATATATGCCTAATCGTGAATCGTTGGTTAATGTATCTTCGTTGGCTGTCCTAAGCTGCCGCAGTGATGCATCTCCTAATCTGGGCAGTGCTGCAGTAGCAATCACAAGCAAAGGTCTTGCTGTTCTTCGTTTTGAGATGTGGACATTGGCACAAAAAGCAGATCATTTTCAAATGCTCGTCGATCAACCAGGAAGACATGATAAAAACGGGTTCGTCTCTGACTGTTCTATGTCATCATGGGGCGATGGCCGTACTTGCATCAAAGAATCAGATGATAATGATGGCGAGTGGACTTCAATGTATCTGGCTAGTCAGGTCTTCCGCTATGCTGTGACGCAAGACACAAGAGTCAAGGCACAGGCTTGGAGACACTTTGAAGCAATGGAACTTCTCAATAAAGTTACAGGTAGTTTATTGACTACAAGAACGTTTACTGGTAACTAGGAGTGTCAGGGCTCTCGTTCCTTGGGATTACGCTCCCAA
Source organism: Rotaria sp. Silwood1 (assembly GCA_905250075.1). NCBI lineage: Eukaryota > Metazoa > Rotifera > Eurotatoria > Philodinida > Philodinidae > Rotaria > Rotaria sp. Silwood1. The sequence goes on along the minus strand of CAJNOP010000065.1, from coordinate 109,077 downwards.
AGAGCTGAAACCTACTTGATAATTCATTTCTGTGTGTTTTTGAACACACTGGGATTCTTACACATATTTTTTCTTTCTTTTTGAGGCAAGTAACTATGGGTTTTTAGGTTCCTAGGAACGGTACCTGAAACTGACACCTCTACTTGTAATTTTGATTCATTTATGCTTCGTTTACATTCTCGACAGGTATTTCTGGTTATCCTGCGCGTTCATTCGCAAAGCGTAGCGACTCTCTCTCTAAGATTCCATGGTATCCTTCTCCCGTTTATCCAGATCTTCAGTTTGAGGGTGACACATCGTCTGATGAAATTTGTGGCCATGAGTTCGTATATCCTCTCGTGCATGACTTACTGGCTAGCAACGATGACGAACGAAAAAGACCTTACATACTCATTTTCAATATCACCAATCATATTCTGACTCATGATTGGTATTTGTTTGGTGAGAATCACAATCGCACTACATGGGGTTATTGGAATCCTATCCAGATAAACAATGATAGTCACTATCAAGAAGATCGGGGTATAAACAGTCTTCAGATACTGGCTTACCTACTTCAAACATATGGTTACAGTGGTGATGAGCGTTTTCTCGATGGTGCCAATCTTCTTATTGGATCCTATCAATATAATGTCAATCTTATTAACCAAAAGATGATTGCTGTTTGTGCTAGTGATTTTGAATATGCTGTACCGGCTTTTGATTATGATCAAATGGCCTATTTGTCTTATTTTAACTTAGCCCATGCATTCCACACAATTGCTTCTTCAGCTAGCTTATCTGCGGTTCAAAAGGCACGCGCACAATCACTAATTCACGATTTATGGGAATACATGGAAATAGGATTAGATCTTTCACACAATTACAAAAAAATGAAAAAAACACCATTTTTTAATTTCATCTATTGCTATGCCAGTGGTCAAGTCAATGAAACTCGAAATACATCTAACAAACTCCATGGATTGACTATGAGAACTCCTCGGCATGATTGCAATTCTTTATCAAATGATGGTGTATGGCATATGCAGCGTTGGCCATTGGAATTGATCCATTGGCCACAATTCAACAGTGATCGCTTGGACGTACAAATCAACGTACCTGCTCAATGCTATCGACCGCTCAAGTCGTTGCAGATGTTACCTCCAGACGAACGATCTAGTAAAAACTTGAACCAAGGAGTCTACGATTTGGACGATGGGGATGGATTTATTGAAACTGACCCAACTAACTTTCTGTTGGGTTATTGGGGAATGCGTTATTTCAATTTGTTACAATAGCTGTGGAGACCGATGCTAATACGACAGTTAACTTACGAGGGAGCATTCTCAAGTATCACATCGTTTTTAAGTCGAACGTATTCGCATTATGTAGATCCTAACGATCTATGAATTCTCTGAAAAAATTTCGTGCCGCTAGCTTATTACTGCCGAGATACTACATTTTTACTGTATGTTTAAGAAAAAAGAGCCATAGTCCCCCTAAGGAACACTGGGAAAACTGAATTTCGACTTGGGACTTTGCGAGGCCTGTCTATATGCAAAGGTTCAGGTGAAAACTCAAAACTCACTTTTCCTGATGTTCATGAGGAGGACCACGGCTTTTTACTTAAACATACCGTAAAAATGCAATATCGCAGCAGTAAGAAGCCAGTGGCACGAACCTTTTTCAGTGGATTCATAGATCATTAGGGCCTACATGGTGCTCATACGCTCGACTCAAAATCGATGTCATAGTACAGAATGTTCCCTCGTTAGTAATTTTGTTTTGTCTGAAATCAGAATATATTTTATCAAACAAGTTCTTGTGATTTGTTCGATGAGTAAACAGATTATTTTTACGATTCATTGTAATTCAATTCTGTTCAACTCTGACATAGACATTAGTCAGAACTTTTCGAGTTCTTTCTGAATAGCATGCTAACAGCTTTTCAAACATTACCTAGGTATGCAACTTGCAAAGCGTGAGGGCGCATAAAAAGCCGATTTTCCCACAGAATACTTTCAGTCGCTTTATTGTCGATCCCATGTAGAAAGATGTCGCGATTCTTTTAGTAAGAAACCGAAGTCGAATTGTAAGCATCAAAAGTCACTTTGAGACAGAATGTTTACAAAAAATCATGAAGTTTTCACTGGACCCATACTTATCTAGTATTAGCTCAAAATATGCAATTTTTAGACAATATTTCAAGCTGAATCTATATTGGTGAGAAAGAGATTTAATTCTACATCCTATCTTATAAGAAATACTATTCTTTTATTAAAAACTTTATCATGGGAAATACCTTCCTTCCACTAGGGGATGATTTGCTACTTCATATCCGAGCAATAATTAGAAATGTTTCCCAGCTGATAAAATCCAACAAAGATCCTATTGGATCCCAATCGAAATTCCGATCATGAACTTACAAACTGTTCAATGGTTGGATTCCGACAAAATTCAATGATATCAGACTGTCAATTTTCGTTAAAAATCCGATTATCCAGTTCTGACAGGATTTTTGTAAACATTCAATCGAGTCAATATGAAAATAAATTAAATCGACTTTCTTCTTCCTAAAGTTCTGCAGGGAGAATAGTTGATCGAGGATTTTAAAGGATTTAAATCTATTTCCAATTCGGACGCAAAAGCAGATCCTGCAGCTATCAGGATCCTTAGGAGTTTTTGAAAGCACATAGTACTATTCAGGACTCATCGAAATCTTCATCCTGATTCACCAGAATTTATGAGGATCCATCAGGATCTATGAAACTCAACAAAGGTAGTAAGAAAAGAGATCAGAATTGGACTGGAGCTATCAAATAATGAGCAGAGTGATGTTTTATATAATCAAATTCTAAAAAATTTTTCATAGATTCGGAAAATTCTTCCATTTTTCGGCATAAATGAGGATCGAAGGGTCTGCTTTTTCCTCCTTGAATCAAATCAAACATTGAAGGAAATCTCTCGCTACTAGCAGATGGTCCGGACCTATTTCCACTGTTTGATATAGTGAACGACTTAAGTTATCAACAATCACTAAAAGAAAGTAGACAGAGGATCACTTTGGTACTTCACACACATGATGGTTCACTTGTCCGTTCCAAAAAAAATCTGCATTGTAGCTATTATTCGCTTCAATTGTTGAATTACCGCCACCAATTCGCAAATTTCAATTAAATATTCTCATTTTGGCATTGTGGACATCGGCGGAGAAGGCCAATATTCATATTTTTCTGAACTCCTGCATTAAGCAGATCATCGATCTGAATTTGTATTTCCTCTAACATGACTGAAGGAGGACAAGTTATAATCCATCTGACGAGTCCCTTCAGCAAAGACAAAACTGATCATAGCACATCTACTCACCCTCATCGGTATTCAAATCATCGTAATTATGGTGGCTTTAACTCATCGCCCTCACCCTCGGAGTGAAGATGCATGACAAAGTGAGCTTTCACATTCTTTTTGATTAAATTATCAATTAAACTTGCTATATTTATTTGATCAAGAAATCGTTTTCGACCCAGTTATATACCTGATTGATTAAGCGAAAAAATGTGATTTTAATACTGGTCCATCGAAATGATTACGCTGTGTGACGACAAAAATAGATTATTGAAAATCTCGACTGATATTTCTACTGTTCCTTGAAATTGGTTAAATCATTATTTGGAATCGTTTAAGATAGCTTTCAAATATCGTTCTCCTGACCGTTGAACGATTTCTTGTGCGTTTTCGCGAATCACTCCGTCTGTACCATAAATAACGAAAGCATCATACAGCCTATCATAGTCAACAAGTTGCAAACGTTCCATGATTCGTCTAACTTTACTTTCATTGAGCGGAATGTAGTTCAGAAAGCTGTGCATGAATGTAACTTGTTTCGGATTTATGCAAACTTGAGGCTCATCGCCACTTATTAATACGCCACGGTGAGCTGCTCCCTCTGGCCAGTATAATACTTGTGAACCGTCGAAGTGTTCGCCTGTGTGAATAAGTTTCAATTTTCCATCGAATAAATCTTTCATACTACCATTGCAAAAGTGAATGCACTGGTCAGGTCTCAATACCCATGTTTCCATGTCTCTGTGAAAATAGATAGGTACGTCACCAATCAAGTGACTCATTATTCTCTTTATAGCTCTATCGATTTCTTTCTCGCGTATCGTTCAATTTAATCTGGATCAAATAATCTATTTTCTTATTCTACTTAGGCAGCTGCCTGAATCAAGAAAAATAAATATTTACAATTGTGTGTTAGATTTGTTATAAACTTGCTTTATTTCCTTTTTTGAAATTACGATGGAAAAACAGATTTGATCTAAATAGCTAATTTATATCGATATCGGATTCGAAAGGTTGACGCACCTTGCTATAAAATGTGATGGTGAGAGTCTCAGTCCCAAGTTTTAGTTACGTAGGATATCGTAGGTCAAGATTCATGATTTTCCTAAAAAGATTCACCCCAAAGAACTCCAAGTTTGAGACTCAACTCTCCAAGTACAACTCGATGAGCTCTATTCAACACACATCCGATTTCCCACAAAAAACGAATCTTTCCTCAAGAAAACTCAAAAATGCTGCAAAAAAAACGCTAAAAAAAGGGTGTGAGTGTGGTTCTCGTTCTTCTCTTCATCCACACCCATACCCACACTCACTCACACCACACACTCGCACACCCACACCCTTAGAACAATTCAAACTTTCTGGTCAAAATAAAGATTTAAGAACTCAAATGACTATAGCATAAGTATTAAGTTGTTTGAATCGTTTCTCTGAAGTTATCTTTGCAAATCATGATTTTACGGCCTTATACACACAGTATCGATTAGATGTAATCAAGGACTCAAGAGCAACTTATGAACTTGTGCTAAACGAGAGATCTCAGGGAAACTATGGATGTGTAGACATACTGTTAGATGACATGAATGAAAACTGTTTCAGCTCCAGAGATGTAGTGCAGATTAAATACCATTTAGAAAGTTCTTTCAAACCCCTGATGAAAGATACTAAAAGTATGGCAATTTGGCTAGATGAAACCATTGAAAAAGAACAAAATCAAAGAATTCAAATAAGAGAAATTCAGGAAAATGTTGAAAAATTTCGAACTTCTTTGAGTAAACATACTATCATGGTGTTACTTGACAATGAAACTCAAAGTACTCTTCGAAGCTTTACTAATGATATAAATGAAATTTTGTCTAAGATTTTCTTAAGAGAACTTCGTTTTATCGAAGCTTGTATCAATGCTGATAGTTTTTGTCAAGCTGAACAAGGCATGGATAATTTCAGTTGTACGGTATGCGAATTAGCAAGAATTTGTACGTCTTATTCTGTGACTGAGAAAAGTAAAGATCTAAAGAAAAAGCTAGATGATATAGTTAGTACAATTGCAAACCGCTACGAGTCTTTAAATATAGAAGATTATCCACATCATTCACCTAAGGATCTTTTAAAGAAATTAGAAACAACTGAATTACGTGGTAGACCAAGATATTACGAAGCTCGTATGTATGTACTACGTAATATTCAGCCAAAGTTTAGTTCTGCTATAGATAATTTATATGATACTCCTTCAGTCGAGCGTCCTGCAAAAATTCGTTCTTTAAATTACTTAACATGCTTTTAACCAGAAGAATTACAAATATCATTCAAATTGCATGTCGATGAATTGAGCCAATTACTCACTGATGAAGAGAAAATACGGATGTGTAATTTTGATGCTCATTCAAATCTTGGTACCCCGACGTTCTCATCATCATAGATATACGTATATTTGTTCAGAAGTGAATAAACTCTGTTTTTAGTTAATTAATGTAATGCAAATCACACCATTGATGTAGTTCCTTGTAGTTCTCGTTTTTTCTTTTACTTTCTTTCCATCTAGAAGTATGCATCAAAGATAGTAAGTGTCAGTATGGATAAGTGTATGTTTAAAGTGGATCAGCAATAAATATTTTTGATTGTTCTTTAAATAATTGTTATGTTTTAATGTAAAAACTGAATGAATAAATGAGCAACAAGAATAATACAAAATGGAAAAAAACCAATGAATGTGTGATGTTTGTACTTAGCTAAACTGGTACAAGCACACAGGGACATACGTATTGTGAACTCTAATCTACTATTCGATCGACTGATCGTATATTCTGGTAGAAAGTCAATAAACTTATTTGATTCTAGTTCCTGGCAAAGAATTGTTTTCAGGTGAGAAAAATAGACAGTCCTGAAAAACCCATAACTTCACATACAGTTGCTTGGAGTATTGACTAGTACAAATAACGATATGAGAGAGTGAAAAATATTAAATTAATAACAAATTACAATTTTAACATTACATGTTCCTCAATTACATATCATCAATGATCATGAAAAGTCATTAAATTTAGCCAGTATTATGATCCGAAATTCTTCTCGTAGGTTATGAAGAAAAAATAAGTTAGTCTGCAATATATTCATTATCAAAAAGCATTTTTTGGTTTCATCGATCGACCTTGCAACATGGAATAAGTTTTCAATTTCGATGCATATGACTGCTTTTTTTCCTACAACAACATGGTCAAGAGTCATGAAATTTGAGTGTGGGTATAGGCGAGTGAAGAGATGCCTAAGAGCCACACGCTTCATATCAGATCTTCTGCGTTTTTATACGTTTTTTTTATGAAAAATTTATCACTATTATGAATACTATAAAAGTGGAAAAGTGATAGATTTAACATAAGAAAAAAATTTATAAACGAAAAAGTTTGATCTTCTCCTTATTTGTCACACTTAAACTAAGATAACTAACATATTGATATTCGAGATATTCATGCGTGGCTGTGGATATGAACAGTACAAAACTGAGTAGTTAGAGAAGCTCACAAAAAATGGCACTCTAATTATAGAAGTACTGTTTTACAGTATACTACAAACAATGTTTAATTCAAGAAAAGAACTAGGTCATGCGGTGCATTTTAACATGCACTTTCGAACGAAATTAAATCTGTAGAATGAAGACTCAAAATTCATGAAACAGAAAAAACAGAAAATGACAAAAATCATCTAAACTTTTTGAGACATGATGTGCCAAATAAAGAACCATGTCGTTTATAATAAGCAACCCTCTAGGTATCTTCCCATGTATTTATATCAGTTTTCATTTTTTTAACTGAAAAAGGAAACGATAGACTAACATCAATTTGGACGTTAAAAACGAATAAATTATCACGATCTTTCTCACTAGCTTTAAGATACTGTAAATGAGATTATTACTGTTCTCATGTTGCTGACAACAATCGGGAAAAATTCAGACACAAGGCGATTTACCTGGTTGTATCATTACCGAATTAGATCAACAGGAAGTCAGGATATCAAGTCAATTTGGATAAACAAGAGTATCTGTCAACTCTTATCATTTTTTCTGCTATTTTGTACATGAATTCTTATATGATTACTAATAGAATAATAGCCAACATGTGTATATTCGATGTCATCAAAAAATTGTAATTAGAAAGTAGCATATGTTGCTTTAGTGAATTAGAACAAAGAACATTCAAATAAATAATTAAGTTCTTTTCTTATACTTCAAAAAAAATGCGTTCTCAAATTATGACAACACGTTTTGTTGATTACTATTCGTATTTTTATATGTTTGACATGGAATAAGTAGCAAAATGTTTATAACAATGTAGTGGCGTAGCCAGGAGTACAGCCATTGAACAACAGCCCATGCATTTTTTTTTGAAATCAGATATTTTAAAGTTAAAGTGCACATTTGTGGAACCACACAAGTACTTTGCAATGATTTTGATAATTTGAGTTTTTTCTAGCATCAATAAGTTTGACTTCTAGCCTGGAAATAAAACTAAATACAATATGTATGAAACTCTTTATTTCTTCATAATCTAGGCGTAAAAATTTTTGTAGCTTATTCTTCTTCGACATTTTTTTCCATATACATGGTATTTGATTTCTTTCGAATTAATTTTTAAATTGAAAATTATCAGATTTCGTATTTATATTTTCAATCATTTGTAATTTTTCTATATTTAGATTCTTGCTCTAAGAATAGAATAGTTCAAATTCACCTAAAATTATAATTTCTGTATCTCAACATCTTTTTTTTATGATAAATAATACTATTGATTAGTAATAGATATTTTTAAAAAATACATCAAAGAAATATGAACTGATCAAAATAGAAAATTGATGCACGGTCAGTTATGATACATTTTTGTAGTGCATTGTGTTGCTATATTAGATTGGTTGTTGTTGCTTGTGAAGCCATAAGTGATAGGCGTTACGCATGGTGCAGAACATGAATAAAAAAAAAAAACATTTTCTCGACTATGATGTATCTCGATTAAATGTCTCGTCCAAATCAGAGCCCTTCATCTATCAACCACAACATAAATAATTAAGTTACATCAGTCAAAGTAATGACAAAAGTAAATTTTTTTTTTCATAACTTATTTTTACAATATCTTTTAATTTATTAAGTCTCTTTATATACAATAAATAAATAAAAATATTATGTTAGAAAGAAAAATTTATGATTCTAAACTAAGTAGTCTTTAGTAGTCAGTTGATGTACAATACGCATATAGTATCAGTGAGAATAATCGTTAAAACAAAATTTATCAGTTCATTTATATGAGTTTTTCATTTTTTCCAAAAAGATGTTTGTTTTTACAGATTGGAGTAGACTGTACAAGGCTCTAATTCAGTCTGTAAACTGGAAATTGATATAGAGAAATAGTCTAAACTTTTAGCAAATTAACTTAAAAAAAAAATCATTTTTAAAAACTTAAACATTTCTCCCTGAAAAAGTTAGCTTTCCTTTACAAAGTCAGTCGTGTCTGCAGTGATGTCGATTGACTATTCGTTATTTATCAACAAGAAAATCATTAATTTATTTTGTTTTTATTGGAAATTAGTCACAAGAACATGTCAACAGTTATTTTTTTAGAACTAATTATATAAAAAATGATATGATAGTTGATTATTTTCTTATTTTATACTATTCTTAAATATGTCAGAGTTGACATCGAAAGTGAATGTGGGCGTTGAGGAAACGAACGATAAATACCCAAACGAAAATAGTTCATTATCGGAAATTGGATATGCAATATTCAATGAGTTTGTTTGATACCCTTAAAGAAAAATTTGTGATTAGAATCATTCGTTTATGATTAATAAAGTCAAGTTTTATCATCTATCATTTTATTACAGAAAAATCAAGAATAATTAATTTTCATTCATTTAAAATCACTAATGAAGAAGGCAGGAAGATTACAATTTATAACTTGTAACAGTATTTCATACATAATTTTGAGCAAAAATAATGTCTTCAAAATACTCAAATACTTCGTTCTTCAATGACTGAAATTTATTTTATTTTTCAATAATATAATCGTCGTAAAAAAAAGCATTGTGTTATTTATGATTCTTGGTATTACTCATTCTTTGTACATATTGCTTTTTTTCCTCACTTAATAATCGAATGATTGTGCCTACATATTTTTCATGGTCAAAATAAAGTCAAGGAGGACATAACTAGATTAGTTATTGTTGATATGTTTGCTTCACCTATTGACATAGCTTCCTTTTTATCTCTCTTTGTATTGCACAAAAAGAAATGTATTTTATCTGTTTTTTTTTTCTTTCAAAAGAAATGGGTAGTAGAGTGTAGGTTTTTAGTTTTCTATGATAATTATTGACAAAAAAATATTTTCTTTTTATGTCATACGTAATTCATGCATATAAATGATGTTTGACGATCATAATACTTTCACATGATTACGTGCATCATTATCATCAAGCTATATTGAAGAAAAAATATTTCTTGAAAGAGAAACAAAAAATATATTATTTGAAAATAAACAAACTCAATTATAAAAGTAATTGATCATTATATTATTGACGAAAACAAAAATAATACAAAAAAAAATGTCAATATTGAGCTCAACTTTATCAACTGTTAATCAATGTACATTAGAAAAAGATGTTAATTCAAAATCAACATCAAATGAACAATTGAAACCGAAAGTATGTTAAATTAAATAAGATAAATTGTATTTTTGTTTCTCTCTTTTTTAAAGGGAATATTAAAAAACGCAACAAGTTCTTCGTATAACGGTTTAATTAATCAGTTATGCAATAATCTTAAACAGTGTCTACGATGGCAATTTTATCTTGAAACACGATATAAAAAAAATAATAAAGAAAAGATTAATGATTCTGTACCGGTGATTTATGATAATACGAGTCTAACTAAAACATCAAGTACTTCAACACTTGTTAAACGAGTTACATTTAAGGATATGACACACGATATTAACTGTAAGCTAAGTAAATCAACGTCTACTATAACAATATATTCACATAATCAAGAAAGAAATTCTCAAAATTTACATTTAATGAACACAACAGAAAAAAACTCTGACGAAGAGAATTCTATTCATAAAGCACAATTTCATACTACAGATTCGTCACAATTTGAAAAACCCAATTTTGTGGAATCAAGCGACGATGAACAAAGCAATTATAATTTTTATTAATATTTTAAAAAATGTAATTCTGTTATTGTATTCACCATTCAATGAAACAATTGAAAGAAGTATTTTTCAGTCTCATGATTCATTATGATTTCTTTTTCTAGAAATCATTCATCTACAAATTGTATTCTTCTTTTGTTTTCATTTAATTTATTTTTTCTGTGGTGAATTTTTTGTCTTTTTTTTTTGCTGTTCCATGCCAGATTATTAGATAATATATAAACATGATAGATTATAATCTCACATAATCCATTTCAATTCACTAAGTTTAAAAGAAAAATTTCAAAAAATGTCTATAGAAGACAATGAAAAACATTCAAACATTTGATACGGACTCTTATGCGACTAACTATAGGCGAAATAAGTTAAACAATAACAAGTGTTCAATTATTAGTCAGCTGATTTTCCAAGTTGGACTAGATACGACAATAATATCAACAGAAAAAATTTTTCTCTGTCGAATTGTGTTTTTGGTTTTTTTTTAAAGTGAAATGTAAATACAGAAACATCATAAACAATAACATTGTAGTGACAGCTTTTTGTGTATTTTCGTTTTTATTGATTAAAATCATGAAAAATTGCATTGAGACTAGATAAACAAAACACTTGCCTAGTTTATTTACATTAATTCGGCTCAGATATTGTTGCATATTGATTTAGAAAAAGGTATTTAAACATTTGACGTCTACCAATATGTATATTTAATATCGATCCGATGATTCATCGAGTGATGAGGTCATATTATTTATGGATGACATGCAACAACATTATTTTGAAAAATAATCCTACATACTACCCTAGTGAATATACTCATCAAGCGAGCAGTGGCGCAACCAGGAATTTTTTCCAGGGAGGGGGGAGGGCACCATCAGAGAGAAAAAGTGATTTTTTGCTTGTGAAAACGAATAAGTCTGTACCCCCTCCAGTGATTTAAATCTTCCAGGGGGGATTGATCCCCCAATCCCCCCTCTGGTTTCGTCACTGCAAGCGAGTACGACTTCCCAGCGTGAGTACTTATATTAATCGCTCGAGTACTCAGGGAATTTCATGTGTGCCTTTACTCATACAAGTTTTTCTTTAAAGATTTACTTATAGTCAGATAGATGAGTACTCAATGTAGTATTCATAATCATTTTTCGCAGAATATTTAGCAAAACACTTATGAACTAGTATATATAAATTGAACTTGAAATTATATAATAAAAGAAAGCAATGCAATGAAATATAAAATAGAAGAAAATTATTTGATACTTTATCTACTCAATCCTCTATTCTTTTTTGATGAGTCATTTATATGATTAATATTAATGATAACTTTGAGAAAGAAAAGAAAACGAGTTTTTCTTTTCATTTGTTAACTTTTCGGGTAAGGTTAAGTTCTTTTGAAATATATTAATGTAGATTTTCTTTAGTTTTATTTTCTAAATTTATATAGGATATCTTTGATTAAAATAAAGTTTTTTAGATTGATTATGAAATGCGATGAAACTAAGGACAACAAGCAACTTTCGTGATAAATCGATCGCTATTTTTAAATAAGAAGATGCGTCAATACACGACAGAATAAAAGCTTTTTAGTTTGCATTGATTTATTTTTTTTTTGTTAACAGTTATCAATTTAAGAATGTGTGTATTTAATGTTTAGCGTGTTAAGCCATAATATATGTTTATTTTCTATCACATTTTTAATTGTCACTAAATAATTTATTATTTTTTCTGCTTGATTGCTTTTTTTTACTGTTCTCAATTCATGTTTTATTATACTCTCATTCTTGTCGATCTAGACAAAGAAATCTTCATTATTACAGAAGAATATTAGATATTTTCTTTGTTTTTTGCTCTATAACGAAAATACGATTTTATTGACATTTGATAAAAAAAAGCATATAAAATCGTGTTTTTATTGTATCAAAATAGAAAAAATATTTAACTTTCTTTGCTAATGATGAAAATTTCTATGTCCGTATTCTTTGTATTAAAATCTATGAAAATGATGTCACACTTGTATTTCTTATATTGATTATTTTTCTCAAACGTCTATTGCGTGTGCCTGTGTGTTTTGTTATAAATTTGATATTAAGTAAAAATTAATCTAGTACAACGGTACTAACCAAAAACTACGCTTATCAGTGTTTTTTGCCTAGACCAGCAGAGTACACTAAATTAGGTAGCAGTACTACCAAAACACTCAATATTACACGGCTAGTACTCAATCGTCGTACTGAAATACTCAGATTCTAGTGCGAGTATGACTGATGAGTACTCAAAATCCATGAGTACTACCCTCTGAGTACTTTGACTAGGGGTAGGCTTTCCGATTTGTAGATCAAACAACAGAATAGCATTACCTTTTTTGATAAGTTAAGTAATTTCATTTGGATAAAACGATTCGAAAATTTCTATTGTTTCTCTCTTATACACTCACTTCATAGCAAAGTATTGACATTTCGATAATCATGTTAGAATATTTTCAAGTTTTTCTCGATTTCTCTTTCTTTTTCAGTTAATGTTCACCTTTTGTTTTCTTTATTAATACTTATTTTCTGATTGTCAACATCTATGAGGTGAATCAGCCACACAATAAAACTCCACTTTTAAAAAACATATAATCCACTAGATTATTTCTATCAGGAAAGATTGAGTCAAAAATTTATAGAAAAAGAAAACATCATAAATTACATGTGTAAAGATATTGTTCTCAATCTTAATTATTTTCAGAAGAAAACAATCTAAGTTATAATACATTTACTATGTGCTCCTGCCTTTACTCTTTGTGACTAATGGTTGTTCACTTGTTTGAAACGTAACCTTGATATATATCCATCAACGAAAGCTTAGGTAAAGCAATAACTAAGAAGCTTAATGCGACACCTATTCACGAATACCAAAAGACTTTTTAGAAATGTATTCATAGGATGAAACTTTGTATCGAACATCATGAGGACTACTTCAATGATTTACTGTAAGCAAACGAGCAAAATGTTTTCTTTTTTTGTTTTTCTAGATAAATACTAGAAAGTAACAGAGTTTTTGGATTATCTTATGTAATTAGTTTTTTAAACTGAACTTTCTATCATTGAAAAAACATTCATTCAATAAATTTTTATTTTTTATTATCAAACATTCGAGGAGATTTAACACGGGAAGGTTCCTAGGAGTATCCTGTGGATTTTAATGAAGCCTAGGTGAATTTGTTAAGTGAAGTGTATCTATGTCAGGTATGAAACAATTAGCGGCTACCGCTATCTCGATAAAAAATTATAGTTGAAAGATTTTCCAAAAAAGTTGACATATATACTCTGCCATACAGATTCTTTTTCTTAAAGTGTTTTCTTAAGGATGTTTTTCTTTTTTAGTCACGATGGTTAAAGGCGAGTTGCGTACTATTTTATAGAGTACGAATAGCTCTACAAAATAGCTTATCTTGTTTGTTTCGCTGAAAATGCAAGGAAAGAAAAGATCATGCGACTGTTTGAAGTATACCCAGAAGTATATGGGTTTATTTTCTCGAAACAACAGATGCCACATAATTAATGGTCGCATTTTATGTTTTATTTTCCCATCAACTAATACATTTAATTTAAAAACAAAATATACCAAAAGATATATCATAAAAATCTCTATAATTTACATAAGACTATCTTTTTGTATAGTTGCATTTTTTGTTTTGAAAATGGACAAAACAATAAGTCATCAAGTTTCGAGAAAATAAAGCCATACTTCTGGGTATACCTGAAATAGTCGCATGATCTTTTCTTCTCTTGCATTTGTAGCAAAACAAACGAGATAAGCTATTTTGTAGATCTACTCGCCTTTAACCATCATGACTGAAAAATAAAAATATTCTTAAGAAAAAACCCTTAAGAAAAAAAAATGTATAGCGAAGTATATATCTCAATTTTTTCGAAAAAATGTTTCAGCTATAATTTTTTACCGATTCAGCCGTAGTCGCTAATTGTTTCATACCTGAGCTAGACTATATAAGTTTCATGAAAATTCATCGAACACACAAAGGGACATTTTCTTGTTAGAGAATAAATTATTGTTTTGTTAACAGAGATGATTTTGAGAAAAAACTTCCATTATCAATAGTGTTCATCTAATAAAAATAAATGAACTAATGAAAATAATCTCTATAAATGATCTTTTATATTTCTAATATTGTTCACGTTTGATATATAGTTAGAGAGGGAATGTCATTATTAATTATATTGGTTTCCTCTTTTGATCGAACTATAGAAACGATAAAGATAATAAACGATCTATATTGCTACTTATTATTAAGAGAAAAAAAAATTCATTTCATATCAAAATTGTTTTATTATTATATAAATTAATAGCTAAATCTATACTAAATGAAGATATAAATAATTGTTATTTTAATGTATTTTATTCAAATGGAAATTCATATAAGTGTTTAGATGAAGGTTGTTATCAATATATGGATGTAATATCATTATAAGATCAACAATATTAAACTAATTATTTATGATTAAAATTTTCATCTTATTCAACATATAAAAATCTTCTTGGGATCAACTTAATCAATTAAATTTATTATCTTATTCTATATCATCTATAGATACATATGAACTTATGTTTATTAGTGATGAACAAAATATAATTGATACATTAAGATTAATATTTAACTGTACTCAATATGATAGAATTGAATGAGAATTAGTTAAAAGTATTGAGAATCTTCCACAATCTCCATGTTCTCAACAAATTCAATTTATTACCAATCATTCTATTAACAATAATCAATATTATTCTCATTTAATTATTTTAGTAGGTTCAAATATTTTCTTATTAAATAAGAAAAAAATTCTTGTTTTTACATTCCGCTTATAACATATCTGTCTATAATAACAATTGGTTTTTATAATGATTGTTTTATTTAATAATAATTATTATTTAAATCATAGATTCAATCAAATATCCAAATCACATACTCAAACAGAATTAAGAACTATTATTTAGTCGTTTCAATTTAAAATTTTTTTTTTTTTTAATTGAAGATAAAACTAAAAACGATACGAAGATGATATTGGTATAAAATATGGTTCTCGAAATAAAGAATTATTATCAAAAGATGATGGCAATCGACGGATTTTATATGCTTTACCATTGGATCCATATTCATCACATTGCCTGCAATTATTGAACTAACAAATAATTATATTATATGATGGTTGTTTTAGCATAATTTAAAAAAAAACTTTATTATTTACTACTTTTTTTTTGTCTTTATGAACAGGGTTCTCGATGTGGTGGGGGCTAGCCCCCACCACTTTTGCAGTGTGTCTGCGAAAATTTTTAATTCTGTCTGGCAAGAATGTGTAATATTGTCTGCGAAATTAAATTTTATAGCTTTTTTTAGACGTTTTCTGAAGATTTTACTTGGTCCTGGAGGGGAGTAGGGGTATCTTCGTCGCGCTACCCCCCCCCCCCCGCCGGTCATCACTTTTTACGAAAAATCGTAAGTTGTCTGGCAAAAAAAAAAGAAGAATTGTATCCCCCCACTCTCAAAAACCATCGAGAGCCTTGTTTATGAATAATTTTGAAATTATTTTGCGTTCATTTCATGATTAAAGAATCTTTAAAATATAATTTTGATCCGAAAGATCCATTATTAGAAATTCAAAAGCAATTTTTAAAAGCAAATTTTTATCGAATGTAAAAAATACTCATAGTTTTCAGCTTCGTTTCATCTCTTTCTTACTTTATTTGATAAACAATATTCAATTAGAAAAAAAAAACTCGAAGAAAATCCTAACCTAACCTTCAACCAAGACTTATCATTGTTTTAGTCAACTTGTGATCTATATTACCATCAACATTTATCACAATATTCAATGAACAACATCGTTCTCAAATTTTATTCAAATAAAAGTCAAATTATCGAAAATAAATCAAACTTTTCAGGTCAAATAGTCAATTGACATAAATTTAATAAACACAATGCACGAAATAAAATTTTAGATGATACTGACATAAATTATAAACTAATTCAGATCCTCATTTTTTTATCAGAAAAAAATTGTTTTGTTATGGATCAATACTTGAAAATATTCCTATATCAAGGAAGATATTCTTTCAAATTGCTTTTAATTTGTAAAAGATTTATTCGTAAGAGATGGTTTGTTTAATGAAATATTCTTAATATGTTGTTAACCAAATTATCCATCGTTTATTTCGAGCTCCTTTGATGAAAGTCTTTGTCTTGTTCTTCTTATTAAATCGATGTTCGCACATCGCTTACCATAGAAATTTGTATAAACCAATATTGAGATGATAAATACGATCAATATTTTTTTGTCTTATTTGTTTATATGATTAATCATTAGAAGAATCATTTAATAGAGAACATTCATTTTTAGTTAATAAGTTATGTTGACTAGAAAATAATGTTGAAGCTACTATTTTTACTTGAACATGCAATTTTATTAAATATCATCAACGAATTACAAATACTAAAAACATTTTGTAGTAATTAATTCATTTTCAATCCTCCTCCAGTTCCCCTCTCAATAATCGATTGTATCCCTCGAACATGCAAATAGCATTTTATTTTATAATGTCAACTTTTTTTTGAAAGTTTCATGCCTTGCTTGATTTGTTACTGTTTGTCTTCAACAAAAAAGTAAGAAATTCAAAAAAAAATGACTTTATGAGACTCTACAGCCTGAAATATTCCTATAAACAATTTCTAGGTGTTAAATGTTTTACATGTGGTGCTTGCTGGATAGATATCTAGTAAAAATATAATGTTATAAAACTGATAAATTGATAATATACCATTGAGAATAATTTCTATCATCATGCATTGATTGATAAAGATAATAATTGTTAGGATGATTTTTAATAAATAATTTGTATGAATCAATATAATTTCCTAAACGAATTAATTCATTATGATGAACTAGCTGATCATCATTCTCAATATATGATTTCCTATATTTGATTTTGATGAAAATAAATCAGCTAATTTCCATTTAGTTCGATGAAGAAATAAACGATAATTTTCATATGATGAACATGATAAAGAAAGTATATTTGTTTTACAATTATGTGGTACAACAGATTTATTAACTATATAAATACAACAAAAATCGACCATTATATGTAACTTGTAATGTTAAAAATCAATTTCAAATTTTGTTTTGGTCGACTATTCATCAAAAACACCAAACATTATTTTCTGATCATCATTATTCATTAAGACATTTATTGAGAAAAAGAAAACAAAGTTGTTCTCATGCAAATAGAGTAAATTCAAATTCGTCTGGTGTTTTCTCTTTGTTTTTCGATGAATTAGTTAATAAATTACATAAACAAATCTTTAGTCGAAACTTAACCCTAACACGACCACCTTTCAGGCTATCACTTGTTGACCACCTGGGGTCCGTACGGACCCCCGCCTGATAAAATGAAAACAATATACTATATTACCATTGTTTTGTAATAGAACTATAATGGCTCTGAAGAAGACTTATGTCTAAGAAGAACAAACAAAACAGCAGTTAATTTTAATAGCATTTTTTCAATATTTTTTACATTGCTCTTTTTCGTAGCATAATTTCATTTTTCTTAGAACTGATATTTCGGCAACATGTATTGTCACTGAAAGCTCATTGTTCCTGAAGTAACGCTCGTTTTTACAGCATCGGTCTAATTTATTGTTGTCATCAGCGTACTCTACTAGGTGTCCCTCAAGTGTACGTGAAAGAATAAGACCCAATTTAAGGCTACAATTAAAAAAATTAAACAGAATTTCACTGGGGTCCGGGTGGACCCCAGATGGTCAACAAGCGTTCACACATACTTCCAGGTAGTTTATCATATAAACAACTAATTGTGACGAACGGCTGACGTCAGCTACGTATAGTACAAATCTTCACTAGAGCATATCTAGAGAAGGGGGATTTTATCTGACGTTGTGTGCGAATGACACTTAAATAAAACTGGTTGGGGTCCAGACGGACCCCTGGTGTGCGTGTCGGGGTTAAGGGAACAGAAATAATTTTCTAATGGATCATGATTCATTGAATCTAACTTAGATTTTAACTCGAGTCTTTAACGAATTTTATTCTATCTTTTCTGTCGGAAAATCATACGAATGAGAATATTGAATTGACAGTCAAAATCAAGAGGTATAGTGTTCTCATTTTGTTTTTCGACTTGTTCGTGTTAGTTATAAATCAATACAAAAAATTTCTGCTTGAGAAAAAATTGTTATCTGAATGAATATTTTCTTTGCTAGTGCTGATTAAGTTATTCTTGAACGAATTGATCAGATAAAATATATAAAGATAAATGAATTCTAGTGTTGAAACTTTCAAATCTATCGAGGGAAGGTCCCCAAGTGTGAATCGCCGTTTCGAATGGGAGATATCCCAGGTTGTAAAGCTCGACGAGCTGAGTCTAGTGGCATAAAGCATTTTTCCCGACGCAGCTAAAAACTAGAAAAACAGTTAAGATAATTATGAAAAATCATATAGGAAACATTGGGATTTTAACGATATTGCAGTCCAAGAGAGCTATATATAACCATTGATTTCGTCATTTTTGGCTATCAACTCTAGTAAAATAGACCAAAAAATGTATAATTATGCCCTATGTTACATATATTACTGATGACATCAATGAACAGTTACATTATTTGCAAAGTATATCTCAAAGAATATCAATAATCTTATGAGAATAAAGCTGATGCATTCCGAACTTCAAGTCGTCGTGACTTGCATATTTTTAGTACGTGATGGCCTTTGTATTTGATAGTTCATGTTTTTTATTTGAAAGTATATGTTTCATAAGGGGGTCAATGAAAGCTCTGTTTCGTTCATACTTCAGCACACTTCATCTAAATTCTTACTCATAAGTTATCGCTTAGGAGATCGAACTTTTTCTATATATTATACGCCATTTACGTATTTCCTTGTACTTTTTTTTGTAAAACACGATCTGAAAGGAGTGTTGAAGTGTATAGGGTAGAAATTTTGCACTCACTCCCCTCCCCTTCTCCCCCATCACAGACCATGACAGAGAATTCCCGAGACCATCAGATACCGTGGCAGAGAAACTGTAGTTCTAAAGCATCAGATAAACGGTTAGCTACAAATGTATCGCGAAGAAATGGAACAAAAGGATTTCCATTTTATTAGTAACAATAGATTCATCGTGTTTCACGTTTTTAATCTCGCAAGGGATTGTGCAAACAGCTTTTGAAAGATTATTCTATTTCACTTTTATTTTTCTCTACATATAAAAGAATGATCGCATTACATCTCAAAAAAAAAAA
>CAJNOP010000065.1:70324-89156 GCA_905250075.1 Rotaria sp. Silwood1 | reverse complement strand
ATCATTTATTCTGTCGCACCCGTTAATTACTATCCGTTGAGAAATATTATAGACTGTTTTTTCTTTTGAATAACTCAAGAACGTATGTAGCTAGAGACTTATGGTTTTCACTAGCTGAAGAAGCGACATCAAAGATGTAAGCTCATGTAGACGGTAATTTGTTAAATAAGGTGCATGTTTATAATTTTACAATAAACTTATCCAAATTATCAAAGTAAACTGCTATATCTAACGTTTGAATCAGATGTCTTTCAATGTTAAATACAAAAAAATGAGGGCATTGTATAACAAGTTTAAGTCAACTTTTAAGATGCCCAGGTATCGATGATTATTTTTATGAATCGATCCATCAATTCTTACATTTGATTTACTTTTTCCATTTCGTTTTTTCAAATGATGAACACTGCAAGTTCCTAGCTACTTATGTTCTAGAGTTATTAAAACAAAAATGTAGTAATAATGAGTCATTTACATAAAATCCATGGGCATAACTTCTGTGAAAATTGCATTTTTTTTCATATGGATAGAAAAAATGAAGTTCAGAAATTTTTTTTCATGAAAGAAATCCTTGACAGAAATTCGTACCTTAAATTTTTGTTAAAAAATTTTCATTTTTATAAAACTAACAAAATATACAGTAGTTGATAGAATGTCTCTTAAAGATTCTAAATCTGATGCTACTTTTGTTGAGAAAGACACTTCTGAAAATTCTTTAACTCGATTTAGATGCTTTTGTGCATACACAGTAAGTATGTCATATAGAAAAGGATTATCTCTGATAATTACATCCAATATGAAGCTATGGAAAAACATGGAACGTCATTTACTAAGTACACCGTTTTGATTTTGAAAAAGCTTTTAGTGTAGAAGAAAAGTTTATTTCTTCTAATAGAAAAGAAAAGGAAAAACAGAATGTTTTTCAGATAGAAAACAGAAACTAGCGATTGACCAATTACCGAGTAATGGAAACTTTGCAATTTAGTTAAAGAAAAGCTATTGTTCGAAAAAAAAATGATTTTATTGAGAAGTTTGATAAAAGGTTTTCAGGCTTGAGGAAGCTAAGTCTCGATCACAAATTTTGAAAAACTAATTAAAGATTCAAATTTTTTGATCTTCTTATTTCCTTACTAAAACTAAAAAAAAGCATTACTTTCGAAAAATAGTCTTTCTTTGATAAACTCAAAAATTCTATTACTAGATAACATTATGGTAACTTATCGCTCATATTTACGAATCTATCAAGCAGACACTCCACTTTCAGAATAACGTATAACTTGCTGATTCACTCTTGATAAAGTATAGGAAAAAATGAATTTCTTTCCAAGGTCATTGGCGAATATTCTTATTCTGTGATCAAGGTTTTTTTGATAAACGAAGGAATCAAAACAATATCTTTTTCTTTTATTTGAATTGGTCATGAGCTAAAGTATATTCTTCATTATCCAAAACATCAAAAATTTCACTAGCATTTTTTTTTTCACCTAATGTTGGCGTTATTGTTTATTGTACTACAATATCATTTTTATTGATTATTATTATATTTCATTAACGCCATGTATGTCAAGCATTTCTTTTCATGAAATAAAATGTGTTATTTGCTTTCTTTTTCAAAAATACGTTCCCGAATTAGCCTTAAGACACATGATGATATATTTAAAAGACCATTAATACATTTAAATTAATTGAAATACACAGACTTTTTCCATTGACTTTTTTACTATATCAAATAAAACAAAAATTCAATACATTATATTTCTAAGACAAGGTTTTTTTTTTGTTTACTCTTTCGACAATAATCTGTCGTTAACTGCCATCTATAGACTCACTCTATACTATATTTTATGTATCATATAATAGCGCTACTATCCTTGTCATTAAAGTCGCATGTGACTGCAACGATTACTACATATCGAATATTTCATATGAGAGAAAAATTTTCAACACATATACATTATTAATTATTTTAGATAAATTTTTTTTTTCCTATTGCGTATAACGTTTTTTTTTTCAAGTTATTTATCGATTATGGATGATGCAGATTCAATTGATTTATCCGATAATGATGAATTTATGCTTGATGTTGAAATAACAGCTGCTAATGTTCAAGATGCTATTAATATGGCATTAGCTGAAGATGATAACAGTAATAGTAATTTAGCAACTAATATTGATTTACCACCATTATCTGATGAATTAATTAATTTTGATGGAAATAAATTTGGTGAAGAATTACTTTATAAAATAGAACATGATAATATTGAAAAAATTTTATATCAACATTGGAAAATATTTATTCCACAATGTTATATGTATCATACAAATTTAATCAAAGGTATTATTGAACAACGTACACAAGAAATAATTTTTCGACCACTTGATATATTTTTATATGGAACATTAAATATTGATGAAGCTATACAAACTATTCGTTCATATAATAAAAAACCAACTGTATGTGGACGTTTATTTAAATCAGAAGAACCAACATATTTTTGTCGTGATTGTTGTGTTGATCCAACATGTGTTCTATGTACAGATTGTTTTCTACAAAGTGAACATCGAAAACATCGATATAAAGTATTTTGTTTTTGACAAATATCAAAAAACAATAATATGTTTATTTATTTATTTATTTAATTTAGATGAATGTATCAGCTGGTGGTGGTTATTGTGATTGTGGTGATCCGGAAGCATGGAAACAATATGTACATTGTAATTTACATTTACCACATGATGATAATAATGAATCAGCTGATGATATAGTTAATCGTTTACCATCTGATTTACGTTTACGTGCAAAACGATTATTTAATATTTTATTACGTTTTATAATTAAATTACTTTGTACAGAAAATTATCAAGATATACCAAATGAATTAAAAAATGAGTAAGAGTTTTATTTAAAAAACAAAATAAATATTCAAAAACATATTCTATTTTATTTGAGACATATATCAATCGATAGAATTTGAAAAGCTAAGTTTTCTGAATTCTATTCGATAAACAAATATTAGGAGAATATATGAAATAAAAAATTTTTTAGAGTCGTTCACTTTGAATAGAGTCTATTGATTTAAAAAAATTTTCGAATCTGAACACAATCGAACTGTAATTCGATATTTTCTAATCGAAGTTGCATAGTCATTCTCGAAGATACTGAATATTTTTTTTCTGATTTCTTCTATTCAAAAACAAATACATTGTAAACATATTTCAAACTTTTTTGCAATCGAACTCGAACGGGTTCAAGATCAATCCAACAGACTTTAATCTTGACTGGAGAAATCTGAATCCAATAAGTGTTTAAAGAACCATCAAACATTTACCATAACTTCAGCTAATTCCATTTTCGGATCATTTATTTGTTTGAGCTTTTGACTTATAGTGAAGTTCAATAGACTTACAATCTCAAGCTCTATCAACTGATATAAATTCTAAGTAAAACAATACTCAGATCATATTTTACTAACATCCATATTTAATTAAATCCTAATTGTTCTTTTTCGTTTTGATTCTATAGATATTGGGATGGTGATCATAAAAAATATGTAACTATTTTATTTAATGATGAAGTTCATACCTATGATCAAGTTATACATGTTCTTAGTCGTGCTATACAATGTACTAAACAAGAAGGTCATGAATTAGCATCATTAGTTGATCGTGAAGGTCGTACAGCTATACGTATTGGTACAATGGAACAATGTCGTGATGCTCAACAAACTATACGTTTACGTACAGCTGATGTACCACTTAAATGTGAAATTTATCCAAGTTCATTTATATCATTACAATATTTTGCACAAAAACTTTTATGTTATTTACAAAATATTATTGAAATATCGGATGGTTTTCGTCGAATATTTTGTGAATGTGAAATTGAAACTGATGATGAATTAGATGTAACTCGAACAGAAAAAGCTTTATTAAGTGAAAAATTACTTTGGAAAAGTGCACGATCAGGTTTACATCAAATATTTATTAATAGGTAATAATAATAATAACAACAAAGAAAAAAAAATACATAAACATAAGGATTTGAAAGATTAATATGATATTTTATTTTTATTTTTCTAGTTTTTTTATGGATTCAGAATGGAAGAAAACTTTTGCAATTTTGTATATGAAAGTAAGATTAATATTAGTATTGTAATACGCAATATGAGTAGCTTAAAACTTGTGATTACGAATGACTGCTGTAATTTAAAAAAAAACTTTCACTTTCTTCAGCGTTTTATTGCTTTTTTGTTGTTGCTCAACAATACCGCGAAATCACCGCTCAACCTTATGGACTTTTTGTATGGTAGACGAACATGTGACATTTTTGCTTGAAAAAGAAATTTTTTTCAACAAAGCTACAAGATTAAGAAAATGTACTTCCTATGTCTGTCAGCTAGTTTTATTTTGTCATATATGAATTTTTCGGCAAGTGTTTTTTTTTCAGTTTCTTTGAAAGTTATAACTCGAAAGAAAAATTTTCCTTATATGTAAATCTTGAGAAAGTGCAATTGTCATTTTTAGCCAAATATCCGTCTAAATACAACTTGTTTCTCACACACAAAAACCGATTAACGTTAGAAAAAATCCTTCGAGCGGCGTTGCAAGTCATTCATCCTCCATCTTGATTCTAGCGACCTTGGACATTTGTAATTATAACATTATTGTATAGCACAGTATTTTATCCAGGTTTTATCTTTCTGAAAGGCGACTATCTATTTTTGGGAGTACAGACACATCATACGTGTCTCAATAACTACAAATTGCAGAAGAACCAATCCAATTTTCGGAGGGATGTTATCCTTTTGGCTCTCATCATATATGTTTACATGCTATGTGAAATAATCTGAAGAAAAAAAAACAAAGGTTTTTATTATTCTTCAAAAATTTCATAAAAAATAAAAGATTTAATAAAAATCGTTTTCGATAGTTTTCATTCATCTCAAAGAAGCAATTATAATAAAAACAAAATTGACTATTGTACTAAAAAAACAAAGCTACTCATATTGCGTTATTAATTAACATCCGACGAGGAAAAACGATAATTAAATCTCATACATTATTTAGAATTATTCTACTGTTTGGCGAAATTTTGTCAAAGATCCAGACGAATATGTATCATTTACTGATCTTTCTGTTCAAGTATACACTGTACCTACACTGGTAATAATTAAGTCGAGCTGAATAAAAAAGAAAAACCAATGCATGCATGTCGTTAAAAACATTCTTTTTAAAAAAATTTCGTTTTTCCTCGTCGATACAATGAATATGAACGAAATAGTTTGATCATCTTTTTTTTTTTTCTTTTTATTATTTAATTTCTAGTGTTATCCGATGATCGTACAACATTATCGAAATGATCTTTCATTAGATAATCGTTCTGATTGTTTTTTAAGATTATCTGTACAATTATTTACTACTCAAAGTCTTGTAAGAAGAAAAAAAAAGACAACAACTAAAAAAGAAAAAAAAAAAGATTTTTATTTTTAACGACATGCATTCATCTGAGTGTTTTATTAATAAAAAATAAAAATTTTCAAATAATATGTATAAATATATAAATGTTTAGGCAAAATATTTAATATCATCACATAATGCATTTCAAATAATTGTTGATTCATTTCTTGAATATTGTCAATCAAAACTTGATCATGGTAAACTTTTATTTTCAAGAACAACAATTGCATCAGTACAACATGAATTTCGACGTGCACAATCAATTCTTTATGATTTAAAGTATTATTTTTAATATATTATCTATTTATTTATTTAAAATAATCTTTTATTTTTTGAAGATATTTATTAGGTGTTGTACCTCAAGAATATACAGTTGAACTTCGAGAAAATTTTCTCAATGGTTTTCGAGCATTTCTTCAATTTTTAATTTATATGCATGTAAATAGATTTATTTTTATTTATGAAATTCCTACGATGTTTTTTATTTTGATGAAAAA
The DNA here is from genome assembly GCA_905250075.1 of Rotaria sp. Silwood1. Classification (NCBI taxonomy): domain Eukaryota; kingdom Metazoa; phylum Rotifera; class Eurotatoria; order Philodinida; family Philodinidae; genus Rotaria; species Rotaria sp. Silwood1. Next base: position 83,205 of record CAJNOP010000065.1, on the reverse strand, counting down.
TATCTTGAACAGCTTCTTCTCATAGGACAGCTAAGAAAAGGTCAATGATCATCAGGTGCATTTCTTCATAGGAAATGTAATCAATAGATGTCAGACACCTTTCTCAGAATTTTTAAGCTACGGGAAAAATCCTTGAGCGTCATTAAAAAACAATAACATAGACTATTCTAAAGCCTTCCTTGAAATTTGAATGTATGTATTACAGCTGTAAATTATATAAATGATGTAATTTTTGGTTTTTTGCGCAGATAACATTTTGTATCATAGTTGTCAAGGATGATGCATTGATGATACTATAAGCGTCATATGATCAAAATAGAAAGTGTAAATCGATCAAGTTAATCACATATCAAGGTTTCTGTACTTATCGAGATATATAATAATACCTTGAAATCTAATGCAGATATGATGGCTATGTAAACTAGCTTATTTGTCAGTTGAAACAATTATACTACTGTTAAATTATAAAAAACAAAAACTAGAGCGTCAGTACAAGAAAAAAAAACAGAAGAAAACAATTGCTATTCGAAATCAAGAAATAAATAGAATAGATCTCTTTCTGACAATAGATTATTGTTGATAAATAATAGAAATGTACAGAGTAAACTTTTTTCTGTATCCTATACTTTGACTGAAAAATATTTTCTTAATCCTTACTCTTCAAGATAGTGTATGGAAGTCTTGCACATCTAAAGAACATATGTGAGTTTCATAGTTTAGTCTCTAATGAAGCTGTACTAACAAATTTCTTGTTTTCTTCTATAAAATAACAAAAATATATTTACATAGGGTATGGATAAAGTTACACGACAAGTTGGACAACATGTAGAATTTGATCCTGAATGGGAAACAGCATTTAATTTAGTTATTAAAATTCAATCAATTATTTCATCCATATTAGATTGGTGTGCACAAGATGTAAGAACATTAAAAAAAAAAACAAGAAAGAATATTCAGTTTTTTTTTTGTATTTATTATAGGCAGAATTATTATTTGGTGCATATGAAGCAACGGGTTTAGCATTATCAGAAATACAAAAAACAAGTGATATATCACATTTAATTAAAGATAAAAATAATTCATCAATTGTTAAAACCACTGTAAATGATCTTAAAGTTGATTGTTATGCATATGATGTTGCAAAAGATCCTGTTTCAATACATATTCCAGTTGTAAGATTATTAGTTGGTAAGATTTTAATTAAAGATGATAGATAATGACATTAATATTACAGATATAGAAAACAATTGAATAAATTTCAATTCAAATAATATGTTACATTTTTTTCCTCATATATATATATATATTTTTCGTTCTATGCAGCTCTTCATATTCATCTTCAAAAATTTACGAATACAGTAACAACATTTAATAAACTGGTTCATATTTCATTATTATTTATTTTATAAAATAAATTTGAATTTTGTGTTTTTGTTTTTGATTTTTTTTTAGTGTGAACAATTTAAAATCTATCCATGTTTTGTATACGAAGAAGCATTACGTATTCAAGTTCTGTGTGCTCAACATGTTGCTGGTCAATGGAAACGAAATGGTTATGCATTATCTAATCAAGTAAATATGAATTTTATAATTATATTCATAAAATAGAAAAATATTTTTTTTTTAGATTTTTTATTATTCAAATGTTAAATGTCGCAAAGAAATGTATGATCGTGATATTCTTGCATTACAAGTTGGTGCTTCATTAACACCTTCTGATACATTTTTAATTCAACTTATGCATAAATTTAATTTATTAGAATGGATTCGGTATGTATATAATTTAAAGTCTATTGTCTGATCATAAATCTATTATTTCTCAAGAGTAAGCGAAAACTTTTGGAAATATATGTCCGACTATCAATAGTTCAAAGTAAAAATTTCTTTTCAAAATAGTGAATTTTGATATCGATTATCCTTATATCATTAGTTACAGATTAGGTCTTCGCATGTCAAAGACTTTTACTCTGAAACTAATCATATAGAGTTCGGATTGATTTTAACATATAGTCGAGATCTTTCACTATAACTTAGTAAAGATTAATCTTTTGCAAAATTTTCTCTGAAAAAAATCAGAGTGCCATTACGGGAAAAAAAATTCATTTCGACAAAAAAATCACAAGATAAATTTTGACATAGAAAATCAAGTTCTTTTGTTCGTCCTCAGGCTTTACTAGGATATTGATTTGAAAGATGGATAAGACTGTGTAGCATATAACTGTTGACGTATGTCTATCATGTTGCCAACTTATCGAGAAACTCAAAAAATTTGAAGAACTAAACATCAAAAATCAAATTGAAGGAAAATATCAAAAGAATGGTATAGAAATAAATAGATGAGTGTGTAGGAAACATTCAACAAACAGAATAGCTTTAAACAATGGATAATAGGTTTAAAAATGGTGAAATTAATTTGAATCAATTGTTGATCAGATTTTTCAAAATAAAATACCTTCGTATCAGTTCAGAATTAGAAAAATCTCATTTTCGACGTTTTCCTATTCTGCAGAAATGAAACTGGTACTAGTCGTGAAAAATACAGACTGAATTCATCCTTGCTTTTCAGTTTTTTTCTTGTTTCACTGTATTCTTGTAAATCATCCTTTAAATTAGGAGTTTTTCAAGAAAAATCTTGCATAAATTGCCGTACAATATGATCTACTCAATCGCAACCATTATTCGAGATAAAAATTGAAATTTCTGACAGAGGGAATGACCTTAAGTTTTGCTTTACTCATTTAAATCTTAGATCTCCTGAATATGGTCATTCATCTGAAACCGAATCAAGAGTAAAAGAAAAAGTTCGTATAATGGAAGAATTTCTACATCTATTAATAATTATTATTGGTGAACGACATGAACCAGGTGTTGGAAAAGTAACACGTGAGGAAAAATTAACACGAGAAGTTATACATCAATTATGTATATCACCAATGGCACATTCAGAATTAATACGAGGTTTACAAGACTGTGGACAATTAGAATTAGTTTCGTATAATTATTATTATTTTAAAGTAATAACAAAAAAATAAATAAAAATTCTTTTTTATTGTCTAGGGATCAGGAGATTTCGAAGCTGTATTGAAAGATGTTGCCGATTTTAAGTAAATTACAATCTTATTGTAAAAAGAATAATTTTTGATGAATGATGGTGCTGTGTTTTTTTTTATATAGGAGAGGTAATGCAACGAAAGGAAATTATGAATTAAAAGTAAATAGACTTTCGGAATATAATCAATTTTATTATCATTATTCAAAAGCTGATCAATGCAAAGTAAGAACAACGAATATTATTAGAAGAAATTCTTATGAAATTTAAATGTACAATAATCTAAATTTCAATTAACATTATTATAATCTATAAAACTACAATTCATTTTCAAAATCATTGAAATGTTTTAACAAATTCCTTTTCCGCTTCTTATAATTTACAAGATTAGCTTAATAAGAGATAAATTTTAACAATAATATGTCATAAAAACCATATCTTTTTCTTCATATCATTCAAATCATCGAAATGACTAAGAAAAAAAGAATTTTTTTTCGTATGTATTTGCTACAAATGCATAAATTTTTCATTCTACACTCTATTCTAAGAAAAGAAATAAAAACTATGTTTATCTGTGATAGTCCATAATTCAATAAAAGCAGTATTTTATACAGTGTCAAGTCCACAATTTTCGTACCTAGACCAACTCAAGAGGAAATAAGAGAGCTGAACCTCTTCGAAACTCGACTTAGCCCCATCGAACGTTGTTTTTATTGTAGCATGTACGATGTACCTGTACTTCTAAAACTAGATGTTTCACTTTTCTAAAGTTCTAAATCATCTTTCTCAAATAGAAAATTTCAATGAAAAAAATGTTTTCATTTTTAGTCTGAGGAATATGTAATTAAACGTCGAAAATTAAACGAGGATGCTATATCAACAACATTATTCATCCCTTGTCCACCATTATTTACTGAAGCATTTCACTCAATAATACATATTCTTGATTGCAATATATTTCTAACATTACTTAAAGCTTGTCTTTATCGATCAACAGATCCAAAAGCTCAACTATGGTCTGAAGCTATTCTTAATCGAGTAAATATTAAAAATTAAAGTTTTCTTTTTTTTTGTTTTTTAAATTAATAATAAAATCAAATGAAATGTTTTTTTTTTCATGATTTCTAGGCATTGCATTTAATAACTTTAGCTTGTTATGAACAAGAACGTGAATTGAATTTTGAATTTTATTCAAAATTTCAAAAAATTGAACTTGATAAATTAATAAATCAATTGCATTTAAATACACCATCAAAAGCAGAAACATGCAAAGAATTACTTGCTTATGTTATTAAAGTTTGTATATTAACCAACATAAAAAAAAATTTCTTTATACAATTTTTCTTTTAGCTCTATAGTAAATTTAGTGAAACAAATGAACAATTAAATTCTTCAACAACAATAAATACTAATCAAGAAACATCAGATTTAACTAAACGTGCTCAACGTAAACGAAAAGATTTAGCTGCACAAAAACGTGCTAAAATTATAGCACAAATGACTGAATTACAAAAGAATTTTATTGAAAAAAATATTCAATTATGTTCAGATAGTATAGATGAACCACAAATATCCACTGTAGAATCAACATCACAAGGAACATATTCACAATTATCATCAATGATAAGTTCATCGGATCAACAAATACTTTCAACATCACCAACTACACCATTAAAATTTGAACCTATGATTATTGATGATACATATCCAATAATACAATGTTGTTTTGGTAGAACTGATATTGAATTATCTCAACCGACAAAACAAATTCTAACATGTATATTTTGTCAAGAAAATAGTGAAGTTAAACTTAATTCAGAAGTTTTAGTATTGTCAGCTTTTGTACAAAAGTATAGTTTTACGAATATGAAACTTTATTTTCGTTTTTATTATCTTTTTTTGTAAATATTATTTTTAGTTCAAGAGTATTATCAAAAAATCGTACACGTCGTATTGAAAATTGGGATACATTTGATCCAACATTTATGTCAAATGATCTTCATTGGGGTGTACATGTTTCATCATGTGGTCATGCTATTCATGCTTCATGTTGGACAAAGTAAATTAAGTTTAGATTTAATTGTTTAACATGAAAAAATCACTAAGAAAAGATCTAAAACAAAAATGAGACAGAGACTTTTCTAGAAGTGGCTCAAGTTTCTTTGTAAGTGAGATTTAGGTAAACGACTAGTTACACTACTAAAAAACAAAATTAATCTTTAAGATGACGTTCAGGTGAAGACAATCGTAGTTTGAGAAAATCTTTTTTTGAAGGAGGAATAGAGTTATCTCTGATAACGTCTGTATAGGGATGCTCAAAAATTGTTTAATCCAAATTTTGTTTTCCAGAAGAGAGAACAACTATGTGCCGGAGCACAGACACAGTATGTAGTGTAATAATCAGCAACTCTGAGAGGAGTAGTTTGATTTTTGGGGAAGCCCTAAATTGTAAAAAAGAAAATACCGAACTCAAGCCTTTTTATAAATGGATCTCAACCATTTGTAAAAGACAAGGCGACTCAACTAACATTTATTGGCATTACTAAATTTTATCATCAACAAAAAAAATATATTGCATACTCGTATTTCTCTTAGCTATATAATATTATTTATTTTTATGATGATAGATTTTGCTTTCTTCTCTGTTTGTATAAGTAGTGAGTTAAGTTTTGAACGTAGAATCAAACTATTGTTTTAATTTAACTAAAAATTTGTTGACTTGCAAAATAATACCGATTACTAATCGATTGAATTTATCAAGCAGAATTCTATTCACTCGATTATTAAATTCTTCAAAAGATATATTCAAACTATACTAATTGATTTTAACAAAAAAAATTCTTTTCCCTATTAGATATCACAATTCAATAACATCTCAAGATCATCGTCGAACATTACGTATGCGTGGTTCAGCTAATTATGATACAGAACGAAATGAATTTCTTTGTCCATTATGTCAAACATTAAGTAATACAATAATACCAATATTACCATCATTACGTACATTTACTCATGAAAGAAATTTAGCTCAAATGTCATTTAATGAATGGTTAGATGGTTTAGAAAAAGCACTTAATGGTAGTATTGAATCTCGATATGAAATTGATACACATGAAGAACAAATATTTTTTAATCCATGTCCATTAACAACAATAACAAAAATGATGGCTGAACGTGCTGCACAAAATTTTCAATTATTATTTGGTTTTGCCGGAGATTCAAGGTAATTTGTTTAATTATATATATATTTATTGTTTTATTTGACATGAATATTTATGTTTTTTATTCTAGAATACAAGATTTTTCTGATAGTCTTCGGGAACGTTTAATCAATTTTGCTAAAAATATCTATGGAGTAAAAATAGAAATATTTTGTTGATTTATTAATTTTTTTTTTTTTGTTTTTTATAGTTTGGATTAAATGTTGATCCAGATGATGATAATGATCGTATTCCCATTATACTTTGGACATCATGTGCATATACAATACAATCAATAGAACAATTACTTCGTATTGATTCAAAATCAATATTTTCACAATTATCAATTCGACAAAGTGAATTAATTAATTGTTTAACTAAAGTTGCGGCTGTTTATGGTTCATTACATGATAATGATAAAATAAAAAAACATTGTTTAAAATTATTATCAGGTTGATATAAAAAAAAAACAACTGAAACTAATAAGTAATCGTTGTCTTGTTTATTTGTTTTTTTATATATGTAGTTCTTCTGTTATCACGAACAAATATTCAAATACCATCCGTAATTGATATTGATCTATTTCATCTTCTTGTTTCACTTTGTTTTACTTTACCAATATTATTTTCATCGAATCAAACAGCAACATCGTTAACAAATGTTCCAACAGGAAATCTTAATGATCTTTATCTTGTACGACTTATACTTATGGCACATTGTATACAAATTCTTTCAAGTCAAGGATTTCTATATGAAATCAGTAAATTTTAATCGATGAAAAGATTTTTTTTTGTATTTGCACTTTGTAATTTTATTGACTTTTTTTTTATATTATAGAAAATGATAATCATCAACATTCAATAATGAAACATAAGAGTGTTGATGATGATGTAGAAAAACAAACTATTCAAAAATTAATCGAGAAAATTATTAAAAATCAAACGTATGATTTTTATTTTAATTTATAGCAAAAAAAAAAATTTTTATAAATTTTTCTTTTAGACCTTCGTCTTCTTCAGTTCAATTATTATCTCTTGATGAAATTCGAGATAAATTAAAACAATCTTTACTTCCATTACTTCGATGTACTGCTCTTTTCTATCATTATTTAACTGGAACATCATGGCCAACAGAAACAGGTAAATAAATATAGAAATCAAATAAAAAAATTTTTAATAAATTTTCTTTAAGGACTTGATGAATATTCAACTATATGTCATTATCTTGGTTTACCAATATGTTTATCAAAATTACTTGATACAGAAAATGAACGTTTTTCAAATGATCTTATTAATAATTGGATATCGACTTTATCAACAAGTAAATCATTGATTACATATCCAATATTAGTCAATGAATTACATCCATTACCTAAAGAATATATTGATCTTATGAATCAAGTATCTCAAGGGTAAATATATAAAATGACTCTAAATTTTTCATTACAATACGAAGTACTACGTAATAATCATTCTTTCAATACATAATTTGAACCCACCGCTATTTTGTACCATTATGATCTAAAGATCGAAGAGTTATACAATTTTCTTTCTAACCTATGATGACTATATTTAATTCAACAAAAATGAAGAGAATACTTATATAATCAAAAGAAAAGATGCAACCTTGAATATAGCTTGTTTTGCTACCTATCGATGATATCTTTGAGTGTTCTTTATCACAACATATAAATAAACGTATTAGAAATTTCAGTTATCCGTACTAACGTAAGATAAAGACACGGATGACTTTTTTCTTTTAGAAGTTTAATGGAAAGAAAAGGAATAAGAATAGTAGAAGATCTTATCGATGTATATATAAATAAACCGAGATTTATTTGGAAAATTAATAATTTTTCCCTGAAAGAGAAAATATTTGTCAAAAAATTTTCTCCAACGGCCGTTGACGCACACGGGTAGATTCTGTACAGTTGGTTCATTACTATAGACAAAAGAATATGAATTAAGTAATTAAATCAATTGAACTATTTTGATTTAACATATGTCTATAGATTGGTAAAAGTGCTCAGTTTGTACATTACAAATACGTTTTTTTTTCGCTGAATTTTATAATCTTCATCAAGTATAAGTCTAGTTTAAAGATGTACTTTGTACTACAAACTTAGCCTATGTATCATCTAGTTGAATTGTATTAATTTTCTTTTTATTTCTATAGTGTTGCACCATATAAATATGCACGTGATGAAGCTCGATCACCATGTATATGTTTAATTTGTGGTGATGTTGTTGTTCGTTCATCATCATCATCATCAATAACAACACCAAATTTACTAACAACAAATAGTTTAATATCAACATTACTTAATATTGATCAAACAACTGGTCCATGTAATCTTCATACACAACAATGTTGTGGTTCAATAGGAATTTATTTACGTGTTAAAGAATGTTCATTACTTTTACTTAATATAATTAATGATGGACGTATTAATAAAACACGTGGAACATTTATGCCTGCTCCTTATTTAGATGATTATGGTGAAACAGATCAAAATTTAAGGTAATAAAAGTTAATTCAAATAAGTTCTATGTTTTCTTTTGATGTCTTTAAAATCTTGTTCTTTTTTTTTTTGTTTCTTTTAGACGTGGAAATCCATTACATATATGTGATGAACGATATCGTGTATTATATCGACGATGGTTATCACATGCTATACCAGAAGATATTTCACGAAATATGGAATTTAATAATACATCGATTTACGCACACAATTGGAGTCAGTTTTGAGCAGACATACTAAACAAAAGACAATCCCTTTCGCCTACTTTTTTTTGTTCTATCTTATTATAGAAGAATACCGATTTATGTAACTAAAAACAAAACAAGAATGTCCTTTTTTTTTTTTTTCTTCTCGATTTATCTAATCAAGATCAATTGGGATTAATCTTCAATAGAAAGAGTTTCTCATATGTAATTAAAAACTTCTTTCTTTTTATTAAAAGACAAATATGATATACGCAATGCAAAAAATATCATTCGAAATAATATTTTGTCAATTATTGATAATAACGAAAAAATTTTTGTTTAAATGATTTTAATATAACAATGAGTATGTATTGATTATAATCATGGATTTTTTAGAAGTATATTTGTAAGAAAATATCCATTCATACACAAATAATATAGCATAGATGTAATTATGCTTTGCGTATAACATCATGCAAAGTTTTCTAATTATTGAACAGTCGATAAGACTTCTTATGATGAACTATCGAAAAATAATTCAATAAAATGTTTATTTGTTGATCAGCTTGCAGAAATATATAGAATGAAAAAACAAATATTTCTCTATGAAATATCACAGTAATAATTAGTTTGCTCCAAGACATTTGTTAACAGTGAGTATTTTGGTAAAGGACCACTATGTCAATTTAAGTGACTTTCTAGATTTCTATGGATAACAGGCAACAATCGTACGTTTAATGTTATGTAAAAAAAAAAAACGTCAAATTTTGTCCATCCAAACTTAATTTTGACGTTTCTAAAAGATTGATTCATTAACCGAAAGTCCTTGAAGACTGCTGTTCAACCTATATTTGGAAATAATACAAAATCTTGATTTCAAATCAATGTTTTCGAATGTCTGCAATCTCCTTCAAAAAGTTAAAAAAAGAATACACTAGTCGAAGTCGAATGATATTATTCAGTAAAAATTCATTTCCAGCGAACAAATATTTATATGCATTTTGAAGAGCGAAGAAATACATATATAATCACAGTATTCAATATCAAAACTATGTACGGACAGAAAAAAAAGTATATTAGGAAGGTGGCAAATTTTCATTCTGATCATATAATATGTTTTACGAAAACGATACACAGTATGTTAGACTTGGTGCTAGAATTTTTCTCTAGAGAAATTATCATTTTTATTGGAATAGAATGGCCAATGCGCGAACGCAAATGGCCGCGGAACAAATTATCCACTCGAGAAAGCCCGATGTGGACTTTTCGCAGGCGTCAACGGGGGCGATGTGCAATGCCCGCGCCTCGACCTGGAGCATTCACGTTCCTGATCGGGAATGCATCCGTGGCAGGTAAGTATGCTTCTTGTGTCGTCTTCATCTTCTTTATATATTCGCATAACCAACACAAATTGCATAGTAGACGAACGAAATGAATGACAGAAAAGAAAAATGATGACTCATCATCAGATTTTCTTTTTCTTTCGTTCTTTTATTTATATCCAAATCAAATTACAGAATAAAAAAGAAAAGTTTTATTTTATAAATTGATTCGTTCACCTTGAACAAGTCGACTTTTTATTTTCCAAACATCCTAAATAAAAAGAATAAATACAATAACAAAAAAAAAAAACAGACAAAAGAATTATAATAACTTTACTTCAAAACGTGCATCTTCAGCTCCTGTTCGTTTTTTAAAAACTTCTGTAACTTCTTTCGAAATTAATTCTTGTACACCATCACATTCAATATATTCACATGCAGAATCTGCATAATGGCAAGATATTGACTTACGAAATTAAATATAAAATAATTTCAATTTTCAAAATTAAAAAAAATAAGAAAACAAATATTTTACTTTTCGAAATCCTTCAGTTCGATTCGTTCCACTACCATGAATAAGTAACGGATGAAAAAATACAGTATCACCTGTCCACATTTCTAAATGTATTCGTTCTGCATTTCGATCAAAATTTTGAATTCCATGATACATTTTATTAACACCACCCTAAACAAAAATAATGTAAAAGAATAAAATTAAAATCATAATTCTATTATTTCTTAACCTCCCACTTTGGATATCCATGTTCTAGAAGTTCACCTTTATGTGTTCCAGGTAAAACTACAAGACATCCATTTTCACGATATATATGTTGCATTGCTGTCCATGCACAAACAATTCTATCAGCTGGTCGAAATGGAAAATAATATAAATCTTGATGAAGTGGATGTCGTGATGTTTGAGTACCCGGATCAGGTGGTTTATTAATTAACTAAAAAAAGAAATAATTTGTTTTGTTTTGTTCTTTTTTTATTAAGAATCAAAGTTTGTTTTTTGTGCTGTTTTCGCCTCCTACCATTGTATGCATAGCCATTATATTTGGACCAGTAAAATTTTCAATATATTTAACAATTTCAGGCGAACAACAGTATTGAAATAATTCATCATCTAATGTAAAATCTTGAATTTTTGTTATAGCTTTTTCACCATCAACAAATTCCGATTTAGCAATAGCTACATCTTTCATTATTGTCATACCAAATACTTGAACTTTACCTGTACAAATATCTTGAAAACGTTTACTGAGAGAAAAATAAAATAATTAAATATATAATATTAATCTGGTTTTTTTTTATGATATGTACTTAAATCGTTCAAGTATTTCAGGTGATACTAAATTTCGAATAACAATAAAACCATTTTTTTCATAAAATTCACGTTGTTCATTAGTTAAATTTCCATTTGGTAATGTATAACGATATTCTGGTCGTTGTTGCTCACTTTTCTAAGAAAAAAATAAGAATCTCAATAATAAGTCAAATGAAAATTCGATGAAAATATTTCACATACATATTGTGTACTTAATCGAATATGACGACCAATGGTTTCTAATCTTTGTGCCGACATCTGAGTATAAAAAGAGAAAGTATATTTCAAACGAATTAGTTTGAAAATAAACTGACTCTTAAGATAACAAATTCATACTTTTGAATGTTTTTTATTATCTAGTTCGACAGACAGGTCAAAATGATATTATACTTCAACTTATGATTAGATAACTACCAATTATAATAAAATCATTTTGATCAGTTTAATAAATATATGGCATTCAGTTATTATACATAAAAACCTTTTCAAATGACGCTGATATGAATGGATTAGGTGATATGACTGAATCATTTATTCTCTTGATCTTGATCAATGGGCGACCTCTATTTAGTTTTAAAAAACAGCTTTTGTGAAATTCAAAGAAAAAATATCTTTTATCTAGGATGAAATAATGTATTTAGATATTAAATATTTATTTATAATGCAAAAAAAATGACTTATTAAAAAAATTTAAATAACAAATACATCTTAAGTTTTTTTAGTTCTTGTTGAGTAAAAACGTGTGAATTTATAGAAAACAATTCTTTGAATCTGTTCTCCTGATCACCAGATTATTTTCACAACGAATCAGTATCTTCGTTTGTCGCTTTGAAGAGCACTCATTAGAAAGTTCGAAATTTTGTTTCATGTCTTTGTCATTGAATAGTATATTTTTCCTAACCGTACGTCTCAACAGTCTTTTTAAAGTTTGTCGAAAAAGTGTTCCACCAATCGTTGCATAAATATAAAATGATAGTGAACTTTGAAATGTTGTCATCATAAATGTCACTTCACCAGAAAGTATTTCCATTCTTAAACGTAATGGACTTTTTTCTATGTCAAGTGTAAGAACTAAATAAATACGTTGAATTGTATTTGGAATATATGATATCATAATTAAAATTATTTGTCCAATTAACATCTAAAGAAAAAAATAATTTCGTGATAGTTTAATATATGAAATCTGCTACCTGAATAAGTTGTTGATCAAATCGATGAATAATGTTTCCATGTGATCTACTATTCTTTCTTCGACTTTTCTTTACATTTCGTATTGT